>JABUQX010115900.1:12500-15000 GCA_015478945.1 Trachelipus rathkii | reverse complement strand
ACTCTTATCTACATTTACTTTCAAACCGCTCATTTTACACACCCTCTGCCAATCCTCTCAAACTCTGTTAATAAGTTAGTAATTTTCGTTATATTTGAGGATATTTTTTGCATTCACTTTTAAATAATCTCTATTATCTTTTGATGGTAATTAATAAAACTTTTATCTCATACAAACTTCACAATCAATGACATTTTTTCATAATTTTTTTTTTTTAAGGTACAATTCTGAAACCAGTGCCAGAAGCGCAAAAGCAAACAAAGGAAGCCGATAACGGATGATGGAATTAGAAGAATGCCTCTTCGATCTTATTTGATGAGGTTTTTTAACTTGTTCTTTTTTTTTTTATAAATGCTAAGGTTAATATTTAATAATGATTAATGGTTTAGAAAATGTAGTACTAGTTTTATAATTTCTTATTTAAACCAGAGATCTTATTTACATTATTTTGTTTCATATGGCTTGTGGTACAATAGACATTTGAATTTATTTTTTATTGTACATTGTTCAGTATTATTCCTTCTTAAAGCTTTTTCTTGTTTCGTAGTTAAAAACCCTAAGAATTCATCACTTTATATATAATAATTACTATACCTTATATATATATATATATATATGTATAAATATATATATATATAACTATAGACATTACCGTGCACCAAACATTTGAATAATTATATATTACATATTATATACCTATATATATATCTCATATAGTCGCTAAATATCATTACTATATATTATAGGATATATACTCTGAGTAATAGTTATCATATACGTGATATGAGCGACAGTCTAGCTCGTGGTCTATCCTACTTATATATATAATATATATAATATTATTTTATAGTACTATACTACGAGTCCTCTTTGGTGTGATTATTAGTATTGTACATATATATTCTACTATAACTTACTTATACTATACTTACGACTATACTATTACCTATTTATAAATCTAAGATGTGTATACGTATATCAACACTACATCAGACGTCTCTACCTATATTTATAAGCTCTGCTATATAATATAATACAGACATGTATTATTTATCGTTTATATATTAAGTTATATATATATATATTAATATATATAAGAATATAAGATCCTATCTAATAGTGATAATATATATATATAATATATATATATCACTATGTATATATATATATATACTACTATATCTATAGTTCATACTATATATACATATATATATATATTAGGTTCAAGAAATTGTGAAGACTGGGCGTTGGGTTGGTGACTGTTTTATTTACACATGCTCCGTTAATCGTCTCAATTATTACGTTGGAGGGGAAATTGTTACCATTTCTCATTTGGATCGGTAAAGTTTTTATTTAGGCTTTTTGGCCTCGTCCAGGCCGAACGAAAAGTCGGCCGCTGATTGTGAGAGGCGTTACGTCTGGTTAATGTTTTCTAGTACTAGTTAGTATTTTAAATCTGGCCACCACACCGAGCCGATAATACGCAACTGCATTATGCGCAACGACCGATTATTGGCTGCTGGTTATTTTGAATAGATTTTTACTGCTCACGTTCACATTCAGCGGCCGACTTTACGTTCGGTGTGGAAGAACCCTTTCTCATCTTTATAATTTAGCTGTTTATATTTTGAATTGTGGTAACTTATACATTCCAGCATTTGGAAAAATAATTCGTAGGACAATTATTGTTGGCTTTTGTTTATTGTTATGGCTGAAAATTAGTTGAATCCCATTATTATTATTATTATTATTATTATTATTATTATTATTATTATTATTATTGTTTTTTGTTAATAAATTGCTATTTAAGTTGAGCAGTCAATCCAGAAAATAAAATTATTATTATTATTACTTTTATCAATGTTACTTGGTTACTAGAATTTAAAGTGTGAATCCTGATAATGTCTAAGAGGGGCTTTAATTGTAACAATCTTCATCGTACAGTTAAATCTTGCAGTATTAAAGAATAAGCAACATGTTAAATTTGCAGATCAATCTTTAAACTAGCTATTATGTTTGTTAACTTTAAATTACATATTGAGCTTAAGAGATTATGACCTAGGAACCAAATCTCTGATAGGATTAAGTATTCAGGAAAACGAAACGTAATGGTTAAGATGAAATAAATATATTTTTTGTGCATTTCAGAACTTTGTATCTTTTGGGTTATATATCAAAAGACAATCGATTATACCTCGGCGACAAGGAACTTAATGTTGTCTCATATGAATTGCTTTTATCTGTTCTGGAGTATCAGACTGCTGTGATGAGACGCGATTTTGAAACTGCAGATAGAGTACTTCCTACCATTCCGATTAGTCATAGAACACGAGTTGCGCATTTTCTCGAGAAGCAAGGTTTCAAAAAACAGGCACTTGCAGTTACTAGTGATCCCGAGCATAAGTAAGAACTTTGATTATATTCTTTTGAAAGCATATATATATATATATATATATATATATATATATATATATATATATATATATATATATATATATAT
>JABUQX010115900.1:0-7500 GCA_015478945.1 Trachelipus rathkii | reverse complement strand
ACGAATGTCTGAAGGAAGAAATGTGAGTTTGGCAGAGGCGAGAATAAGGTGCATGATAGGAGAGAATGGCGGGGTTTTGTATGGGGGCATGGTTGTGGCCCACCTGGGCCAGGGGATGAACCCTTACATTGACGATTTACCATAGTGAGGGTCCGTCGCGGTCCCATGATGCTCTAGGGTGGATTTTCTGTCTGTGACGAGCTCTCACTAATTAATGGCACAGAGGGGGCGGTAAGGCTGGGCTTTCTTTTCGACGTTTGTCATGTTCTCCTACTGCTTTTCTTTTCCGATGCTTTGTAGCGCACCTTACACCCAGTCTTGGGGAAAAGAGGAAGATGAAGAAAGAGAAAGAAATATATATATATATATATATATATATATATATATATATATATATATATATATATATATATATATATATATATATATATATATATATATATATATATATATATATATATATATATATATATATATATATATATATATATATATATATATATATATATTCTTTCTTTCTTTCTTTCTTTTATCTTCCTTTTTTTCCCAAGGTAGGGATGGGTGCGCTATCGGAAAAAGAAAAAAGCAACAGGAAAACCTTGACTGGAAATAATCGCCCACCTCTGCACCGTAGTGTGAGGCTCGTCACGGACAGAAAAATCCACCTAAAAACTCACGGGACCGCATTGATTTCAATCGTCAATGCTCAAGGAGTTCATCCCGCAGCTAGTGAGGCCACAACCATGCCCCGCCACAAAACACCGTCCTCTCTATCGCTCCACGCTCTGCCTCTGCAAGCCTGCTGGGCATCTCACACGATCCAGCTGATCATTCACAGCATACTGCCTCACATCCACAGAAAGCAACAAAGGCTATCATTCATTCCTTTCCACATGTTTTGACCGCTCTGGCGCTACTTTATTTATTCTCATTACTATTAAACTAACAAGTTCATTCCTCATTTTATTAATTCTTCTCACCTAACTAGGCTGTCCATCTGAGCTTTAGATCTACTCTTATTCAACCATGGTGTCGCCTGCTTCACAATAACAGGTGGCTGCTTTACCCTCGTAACGAGACTCTGGCACACTCATCGCATTCGCAACATTCAGCTGCGCCAGCTCCTTGCCGATGGCTGCCACTACACTCTGCATCGTCGTTGCCTCATCAACGACTAAATATTTGAAACTCGAACGCTGTTCCAGCTGCTCTCATCAGCATGGCTAACGCTGAGGACTTCAATCTCGCTCCCAACCAGCAGCCTGCTCTTATCACGGGGCCTCGCACACACCCTGCCGTCTCTGCCATGAAGCTTTCTTCTTCCATCCGCATATGGTCACCGCTCATCTCCATTCTCCATCGTTCTAGCACCCCTGCCATCCCCACCTCATTCTCAATACTATCCGCCTTACAAATGACAACCCGAGAACCTGGCTGGCCTATTCACTCCGCTATATCTAAACCAATCGCCGATACTCGGCACACTCCTCGTCGCCATACATTCTTACATATCTGGCACCTGCCATAAGCTTTCCTATTAATCATCGCCGCCTGTTGCAAATCCATAAAACCTAAATACAATTTTATTCTTCTTCTCCCTCATTTTCTCAATCATTTGTTTCAATGTAAAGATTTGGTCCACACATCCTCTACCACTCCTAAACGCACCTTGTTCTTCACCAATCATTAATTCAGTCACTCGACGCACTCTTTCGTTGGTGAATGTAAAGGGACTAAGTCTTGAGTGCGCTAGAGTCTACATGAGGGTATGTTGTTACCTGTGTTATTGTATGGTAGTGAGACTATGAGTCTGGAATAAGAAGTATAGATCTAAAGTTCAATGTGTTCCAGATGGACAATCTTAGGGGCATGCTAGGTGTGAAAAGAATTAATAAAGTGAGGATGAACGTATTAGAGAAGTTGTGTGGTGTGAAGAAAGGGGTAAATGAGAGAATAAATGAAAGTATGTTGAGATGGTTTGGTCATGTGGAAAGGATGAATGATCGTCGGTTGGTTAAGCGGATGTATAGTGGCGAGTGTGTTGGGAACCGACCGGCTGGGAGACCGAAGAGAAAGTGGATTGAGTCGGTGAACGAATGTCTGAAGGAAGAAATGTGAGTTTATCAGAGGCGAGAATAAAGGTGCACAGTAGGAGAGAATGGGTTTTGTATGGGGCATGGTTGTGGCCCACCTCGGTAAGGGATGAACCCTTACACTGACGATTTACCATAGTGAGGTCCGTCTCGCGGTCCCAGAAGCTCTAGGGTGGATTTCTGTCTGTGACAGTTCTCACTAATTAATGGTACAGAGGGGGCGGTAAGGCTGGGCTTTCCTTTCGACTTTGTCATATTCTTCTACTGCTTTTCTTTTCCGATGCATGACACGCACCTTACCCCCAGTCTTGGGGCAAAGAGGAAGATAAGAAGAAAAGAAGAAATATATATATATATAATATATATATATATATATATATATATATATATATATATATATATATATATATATATATATATATATATATATATATATATAACTATATATATATATATATATATATATATATATATATATATATATATATATATATATATATATATATATATATATATATATATATATATATTATTTTAAAAGTTTTTTCACTCTTAGTAAAGTAAATTTGTTCATCTAAAGCTTTATGAAGGTTTGATTAAAGGAAAAGTTATTATTGAATCTAAAACTTTAATCGCTTTATTTTTTATATACAGAGGTAAATTCTAATGTGCCACCTCTCGTTGAACAAGAACAGTTGATTGATCATCTACAACTTGAACGAGAATTGGAATTGGATCTTGATAATATGCGAATCGATGAAAACTTGGATGCTGGAGTAAGTATATAGAATAGTAATAAACTTCTTTATGCTCTCTTAGATCTTATTATTTACACTTTGTAAATGTCAAAAGCTTGGAGCTGTAACAGTTGCCTTAACTTCTTGGGTTTCTGCTTTTTAAAACTTATTCTCCTTTTTTCATACTCCCTTTTCCTCCCCTCCAGATATTTTTTTTTTATCATCATCATCTCATACTAATGTAAGCATGCAGATGCTTATTGTAGAACATTTTCATGCTACTAACCAAACTTGTTTTGAACCTTGAATGCTACCAGTAAAACTGAAATAGATTATGGTAGTGATTTCCTAAAGGATCAAAATTGAAAATCTTACTATCAAATATTAAATATACTCATGGTTTGCAGTAATAAAATAAAAATATATAATTTGCTTTAAAAATATTTTACATTTTTGTAAAATAGATGTGCTATACTTTTAATTTCACTCCATAATATAATTATTATTATTATTATTATTATTATTATTATTATTATTATTATTATTATTATTATTATTATTATTATTATTATTATTATTATTAACAACAACAACAACTTAGTCAATTAATGAGTAGCTTTTTTTTCCAAAGATTTAATGAACGTAGAAAAATCAAGAATTATGACCATTACCAAATAGTTTATAAAATTGTAGATTACCTTTAGATATTATGTCTTCAAGAACTGAAACTGATTTAAAAACTATAGTTCAATGTCTACATGGAGAATACAGTGAAAAATTTGATACTTGATTGATATCAACATTAGCCGATTAATTGAAGAAAAAAAATCAGTTCACAAGTTGCCTTAATTTCACGGGCTGATTTGTTAATCAATGTAATAGAAAAAGGAAAAAAATAGCGCTTCACTATGAGGTCTTTGTTACAAGTTTTATGTTTAGGACTGCCATTACCTGTCAAGGGGTAAGAATTGATAATATAAACAATACCAAGCATGAACTACCTTTTCTCATCTACTTTTACGATTGGAACTAGTCCATATGGTTTAATAATAATATAGTAGAGTAAAATAGTTTTTTAAAGAGACTTTGTAGATTAAAAGTTGAGCTAAATGGGTTGCCATACAAAATGATCTATAAAATATTGATTTTGCAAATAAGAGAAAAGTATTAAGCAGTCATTTTTTCTTAAATTATTATTTTATAAAAGTATAAAATACTACTATGGAAATATATTGATAACTTATTGTTTTCATTCAAATCTGACAAATTTGTTTTGAGTTTTCAACCGATCAATAGGAGAATTAAAAAAGGAAGCTCGCGTATTCAAAACACTAATAAACAACTGTGAAACAAATGAAACAGAACATTGAAAATATGGAAATAGTAAGAAGCCACAGGGGCCTTTCGAGATTTTCCCAGTCAAACTAAAATTGATTGGCCCAATCACTCAACATGCAAAACACAAACAGCACTCTAGGGCTTGTCAATATCTGAAACCAAGTAAAGGCTAAAATATATATAAACCAACTAGGCTACTAACAAAAGCAATAGCTATAAGATCCGTTCTAACTAACATACTACAAGCACTTAATAAGTCTATTGTCATAGTTATAACACGATTAATAACTAACTAATTACCAGCTAATTTTGCTTAGTCATAATATTCTAAATTATGCACAAACCATTTAATATACATATATAATCCTCTTTTAAATGCTGCAGTTTAGAATTAACAACCTTATGACTGAATGAGTGTTTTCTAAGTCAAGATGACATGCCTTCTTCCTAATTTTCTTATGTCCTCTGGTCTGGTCTCCCATTCGTGGTCTACTATAAAAATTTATTGGTCTCAGTATTATCAATATATGTAAATATTTTGTAGACTTGTATCATGTCCCCTCTAAGAGATCGCCTTTTTAATTTTAAAACATTCCTAACTCCTGCCGCTCCTCAGCACTTACCTTCAAACTCAAAAATCATCCTTGCTCTACGTTGCACTCAACAGCATATATATATATGTATTTTTTTTAATTAAGTAGCCCAAATTTGTGCATAATACTCCAGTACTGCTTAACATAGCTATTATAAAGCTTACTTATAACCTCTGAGTTCTTGTAAAAGACATTGAGATCTATTATACCTAGCATATTGTCTCTATTCCTGGCTTCCAAACTGATTATCCACCTTCAGATTACAGCTTATAATCACACCCATATCGTTTTCTTGGTCCACCGACTCAAGCCAATCCCCATTCATATTGTAGTTAAATCTTTTATTCGAATAACCTACATGAAGAATCCCACTTTCTACTAACCTGTCAATCTAACTCTCTACCCAGAGCAGTCTGGAACATTTTATCCCTGGATGATCTGTGGACGAGGTCTGTTGCGGCGGCGGGGTATTTGGGTGCGGTGTGGCCGCTCCGAAGACGGGGGAGTCAAGGGGTGAGAAAGTAGAAAGTAAAGTAAGTATATATATTGGTAAATAGTTGTGCAGACTGTAAATAAGGTTTTATTATTTTTAACATAATAAAGTTAACTTAAAAATGGCAAATGATAGAAACCGACTAAATATTAATTAATTGAGGCTTAAGTATATTTATATGTGTATAAATTTTCTACATTTCAATATACAAAAAAATATATCTTATCTTGTGTATACGTATATGATGATGCAAACTATTAATGCGTTTAACAAGTTATGTTGGAATAACAATTGAAATATTTTTTTTTCTTTTTTTTCAGGAGTTAAATTTTGACGAAGAGGATTTACTCGCAGACTAAAAGCTTCGTGTACATTTTTCATTGTTAAAATCACTTTGTTACTGTCTTTAATTAAGAAAAAAAAATTTTATAGGTCAAAGTAGATGGTAGATTATAATACATATAAGAAAAAGTTGTTGCCTCTATATTTATTTGTATACATGATATTTGAAACTTTAAAATTACTTTTTATAATATTGAAATTTTATTTTATCTTTTTATTTGCCTTTATTTAAAAATATTGTAAAAGAAAGTAGTTTTATTTAGTTTTACCTTTAAGTACTTTGAATATTTAAGTCTACATGTCTTGAACCACAAACTTGATGGCTGTGCTGAAATTGTTTCGCAGTGCTTGGCACTGTCTAAATTTTGTAGGTGATAACATATTATACAGTGGGGAGGTGCCAAACTTTTAAAAACCAGTTTTCTGGTTATAGTCGAAAGAGTTAACATCCTGTTCGGGCGAAGCATCTCCAGCTCACCACTGATGATGTATAGCAACGGTTCCCGTTGTTAAATCGCCTATTGAGCTGAAGTTGTGTCGGTGGTAGCTATTTTGCTACCTCAAGGAATTGACGATTCATCTTACAGGCAAATATAATAGTTTTATTTTCAACCCTTGCAACTTTATACAAATAGAAATCCGAAAATATAAAATGTTATATATAATGTCATTCGAAAAACAAAAATCCTAGAGAGACGTTATATATCAATAAAATTAACTATTGTTGATAGGATGTTTGTTGGGAAGTACTTCAATGTAGTGCATATATTTTTATTTGATGTCTAAAGGTGAATCATTAAAACCTGGGTGAGTGTTAAAAATAACACCATAGCTGCGCGAACAAATTGTTTAATTTTGTTCGCTTAAAGGCGAGAACGCATGAAAGCAATCAACCCAATATACAATATTTTGTCACGATGAAGGACAGCTAGCTGATTAGCGAGCCCGACAAACTTTGTGCACGAAATTAGCCTTGGTGTGTATTAACTAGTTAAACTGCTCGAGTTCTTGTCTGCCCTCGCATTCGCATTTGATTTGGGTGCAAACTGACGTGGAAAATCAAATTTGCGGATATATCTGTCACCACCACTCACGGGCAGAGCCTATTCAGGGAGGGGGACGCAAGAATTTCATCCGCTAGCGCAAATTACTCAGATGAGCACAGACGCAGGCTTTCAAGTGAGGGAAATTAAATTCAGTAGGAAGTACAGAAGATGGAAGAGAATTCCACAGAACAGAATTGGCAAAAGAAGCACCGCAGCGAATTGGCCTGGGTTACCAATATCTACAGAAAACTTGTGCGCAGACACAGCACCCCTTGTGCTACGAGGGCGTCAAGGTGGTGGTACGCAGAGTGGTAAGTTCCTCAGACACCTGCCGCTGCATTGCCCATAGAAAGAGAAAGGACCAACATCGCACCGCAAGATAGAGGTCAAGTGAACTGGAAAGTACCAGAACAGTTTATAAACCTTTTGACTCGACTCGACCCTGTCCAAAGCCGGGTGAAACTCAAAGCCCCAGACAAGAGAGCAGTACTCCATACAAGGGCGGATGAAGGACCCTTGTATGGCTGGAGTAACTGAGAAGGAAAAAATAAGTTAGTTAAAACAGAACTACCAGTTTCTTTGAGGCCGCCATAGCAGCCATTGTGATGTAGGGGTTTCCAAGACATTTTTTGAACATGTTAAGGCCAAGGGTGTTTATATTATCAATAGGAGAGACAAGAGAACCGTAGATAGGAAAGTAGAAGGTGTTTTAGAGAGGAGATTTGTAGAAGTTTAGTTTTTAAAGAATTGAATTTCACAAGGTTGAGACGACCCCAATCCTGAAAATTCTATCCAGATCATTGAGAATAGAATCGGAAAGATTAAGACAGAGGCAATTCTAGAAGTAAAAGAGGGGTC
>JABUQX010115899.1:0-12500 GCA_015478945.1 Trachelipus rathkii | reverse complement strand
TTAGGTATAATATTATACTAAAAAAAAGTCCTGAGACTCCTATATCCCCTAGAGTTACTGAGTATATAATATATATAGTTATCTATATATTATATATATATGGTATAATACTTTTACAATATAGTATATAAGTTGGAGATATATTATTAGTTATATATCGGGCGTATTATATATAATATATATAGTTATTATTATAGGTAAAAATTTGATTATAATGAATCATGACAAAGTTTATAAAATATATATATATAGATGGATAATATTGTATGCATTCATTATATATAGGGATGATACTTATCAATATCTAGCTATTATCAAAGTAATAATTCTAATACTGACTTTTATATAAGATACTTTTACTCACCACATAGCACTAATAATAGCTCAAATTTGTAAATAACTTATTATACGAATATTGTGTGTGTGTTGTGTGTAAACGTGTGCGTGTGTATATATGTGGTGTATGCAGTTATTTCCTTCAAAATTTATATAATACTTAATTAATTTTATTATATACTATTAAATTGATCCTAATTTCCTCATCAATCATCAAATGACCATGTTAGATCCAACTGTTTTAATTTTTTATAGATTTTTACTTTTATTTATTAGTTGTATAATAATCATTTAAAAAGTATTATTAATGTCACTTAAATTAATTGATGTTAAATATTTGTTTGAGTAGTGTTGCTAGATTGGCTCTTTTTCGCATGATTTGATACCCACTCAAGCATGCTTCCCTTGAATTAATTACCATATTATAATTATTTTACTTTAAAGTGATTTTCATATTTTAAGTTTGACATCATCATAATCGCTTATAGGTGGACAGACATCTTTTGATTATATTTATTATGACCTGGCATTCTATGTACGTAAAACATTCTGTATAATTTGAGACTATTCCTATGATCTCTACTAACACACATGATAGAATTCATGATACGAGCTTCGTCTTATCTTTTTTTACAATTAGATATCGCAATCTCACATCATATCTCTCGACTTTTTTAAAAATCTTAATTGCTCTGCACATAATATAATCTTTTTTTGACATTTTATCTATTGAGCTCAGGTCAGTGTTTCCAATCATTACCTTTATAGTCTTATGATTGGTGATTAAATGTTCTTCTGTGATGTGTTAATGCAGAGTTTAAACAGTTTTTTTCTTAAATCTATTATGTGTTGATATTTGCGTCTTGTTAAATCCGATGTTTCTGAATAAGCATATTACTAAAGGTCGTTGTATTTGTGAGCTAAGGGAGGCAACATCACACGATACTTCCGAGAGGTGCACCTCACCTCTCCTACAACTATATATATGCATTACATAATAATATTAAAAAATAAGCCTCACTCTCCCCAATTGAATTACCATTTGTCATTGTTACATCATTCTACGTGAGAGAATTGTGGTTTTTCATGTAAACAAATTCCTGTCTTGCGTCGTTATACTTGACGCCAAAAGGAAGTGTGGTCCTTTGGAGCTTCGGTTTAAAACTAATACTCCTCGCCTCCCATCATTCATGAAACAAAGTGTGTGGCTCGAACTTCTTCTAGATATTGTGTCATCGAATAAACAGCAAAAAAATAAGACCAAACTATAAGTTGTCTCAAGCTCTCTTTCAAAATCTTCACAACACGCAGCTATACAGAGTGCATTACAAACAAAAGACAACAGGAGGCAACAAACAACATGTTACACATATATTTCGTTTTTAGTATGTGTTCAATTATTTCAAAAACCACAGTAGTGAAAACACACAAAATAAAAATACATATGAAAAACTAAATAATAAAAAATCAACGGCACGACTCACTCAAACCCACATTCGCTCTACAAACATACAAGACAAGACAAGCTTATATAAACCCTACTAATAACTATACATGTTCCAAACAGTACAAAGACCTCTTCTCTATTGAGTCTTCTATAAGAATATAAACATCAAACTGCAAGCACGCTCAAACACAAAAACAAATAATTTATATGGCGATCCTACTATAATACATCATTGTTATATATAAATGTAATAATCATCCAAAACTTCTTCTAAGCAGAGGACTATCAAACACATCATCTGATACACAATATCAAACATATAGAGTATTCATTACTCTGAGGTTTACATCATCTCAAAAGGACATTATCAAAGAAGCTAAACAGAGCCACGAGTATTAATATGGTATCGGATTTTCTAAACTGAAAGACTAAATTTCAACATCGCATAGAAGAATTCAAATTGGCATTTTACAATATCATCATACATCCTCACTCTGGAACACAAAACTTTCATATTCATGGAGCCCCATTAAAACTCACATTTAAGTCATTACAACACAGAGCCCAAAATGTATATTTACGAAGCTCATATATTGTTATTATGAATTTTGCTATGAAAACAGTTAAAACTACAAGCACACCTCAAACACACTAGAACAACAAACTGTAATTATATAATGATCATATTGTCTTTCATGCAAACGCTAAAAACAGACTAAAAAACGCTTAGATTCAGAGTTAGCTGTAACAAATAAAAAACACTATACACAAACTCTGACAACCGAGCATGCTAAATCACACTACAAGTTTACAAGTTTACACAAGCGTTTTATAAAATACATTAAAAGAGGGCAGCATCAAAGTTCAAACACACATGTACAAAATATTTATATATATTTCCCAATACAACATAAACATACAAACACACGCTCATGGCCAAACAGGCCACAATTATTTGTCAGTATTATATTCGCTATGTAAAACAGTACGAGCACACATATAAAACAGGCTCTCGTGCAAAACACGCAAAATGCCACAAATGATATTATTCTATATAGCACCTCATGCATAAGAAAATAAACTAAAATAGAAGCTGACAATGCTCGCATTTATAAATATAAAAGTACAGTACAAACTAACAGCACAAACCCTCTACATCGGGCCTCTCCATAAAAAGCGACTAACGCACAAGCTAAGCAAACCATATAACATATGCTCATCAAAGGCAACTGAGGAACATCACCACATTGTGTTTGGCATAGAGAACACAAAGTGAAAATGCGAAATTGACCTGTAAAAGCAAAACCTCATACATTAGAAACTCCGAGGCGTGCATAGTCATTACAGAGGAATTTTCATTTTAACATACCTTTCTCTGCGACACGATTACTCTATGTCTCATCGTCGTAAAAATGTCTCGTCTGTTTCCTGTCACTCTTGAACTAGACTATATCTCATTGAATATATCTGATTAAGTGTCACAGCACATAATACAACGTTTTACAGATAAGGCTAAATACATTCCAAGTATAAGATAAAAGACATACTAAAGATAGTTAGAATCGAATGGGTACGCAGTCTTAATGTATGAGAGGAGTGAGCACTAGTAAGCATATACTTATGACATACAACCTGGCCAGGTTCACACTCAACAATTATATTAAAAGCCTATGTTTCATAAGAAAATCAAACTCTAATCTCCTCCTAGTTATTTTGTAGGCTGATTTTATGCAGTGAGCGTGGCATTGGGAAGGTTTTATACCTTTCAGTTTTCTATTAATTAAAGTGTGCTTTTAATATTACACATGAACTAGTAGACACATACGATAAGTTTTGCTTTGAAAACTGATATATTCCCTCTTGATGAGACTTCACTATACTTTATGCTTCAAGTTTCATGTTATCTTTATTTATTTACTAATGATCTTTATTCTCATTATAAATCAAAAAAGCAAACATAAAAAGACAAACTCTTCACATTGCGCTATTATTTTCAAAGTTTTATTTAAAAAGTGTTATAGAAAGTTTCAAGGTAGTGGTTTTATTTACAATCTTCTCATATTGAACGTATAACTTCAGTGATAAGGTACATTACCATAATACAGATGAAGGTATGTATGGTTGTAACAAATGGTTAATTATTACACGTTTGGGCTGTGGTTTTCCTGACCTGCAAGGTATACCATATTTTAATTTATGATATCTCTGATCATATTCTTGGGCCCAATAATCTAACCCTACAGCTACAGCTTTATCAGATAAAAACTCAGTTGAATCCAAAAAATAATTACACTCTAAATTCTTATTTATTCTAATATTGGCAAACATCTCAGGATGACACTCATTATTCACTTCACCCCATGAGTCATTATTGATAGAATTTAATATATGAGGGTTGATATCTCAATCTAATATGACCTTGGGCCGGCAATCCTAACAAAACCTTTTCCTGTGCATGCTTATCAATACACCTAAACTATGAATAGTTGCTAACATATACAAAGGTCCTAACCTAACCTAACCCAATATTACTAACCTCAAGAAACAATAAAAAACAAAGATATTTATGTGTGTTTCTGCCAAAATTACTGCTAAAATTAACAGCGTTCCTAACCAATCAATAAATGCTATTCTAACAGTACCTAACCAGTGAAAATCTAAGCAACACACCTAAATCATAAATAATTTCTAACAATCAAACTTCCTAACCTATCCGATTAGTGTTAACGTAACCTAACCTAACATAGCAAAACCTAACAGTTTTAATTTATCAATTACAGTCCACCCTACAATGCTTATTCTAACTTATCCAACATGAGCAATGCTAACTTAAACAATTACGCTAACTTACAAACAGCTGCTAACTAATAACACGCTTTTGAATGCCATTATATAAATATAAGTGCCAAATAGCAAATTTCTTAACCAATAACTATTTCAATACATAACATTGGAGCTTTTAACTCTAAGATTAGTTCTCTTTATATACTTTTTACTTACTGATATAAGTAATGTAACTTAATGTAACCTATACCTAGCTGATTGAGGCAGAATTCGCTATTGAATAATCAATAGCGGATGTCTAACATCTCTAGGTCTAGCATTTCTATAGTTAACTCTCTCCATCTTTAGCTGCTAAACTAACCTGATCAAACAATCCCTTATAAATTTAACCTAACCTAACCTAATATAACCTAAAATATCTTACCAACAGCTGTTTACCCAACGTCTCTTAGCAAAACTGTCTTAGCTAATCAGTCAAGAAATGTTAACATAACAATGCCAAATTTAATTTAACTCAACTTATCCATAGTTATTAATCTATGGCATCTAACAAAACTTTAACATGATCCATAAGTGCTAACTTAAGAAATTCCTTTAACTTATCAACATCATGTATCAATGTTATGTAATTCTAACACCATCTCTCACTTTATTCTGCTTAGGATACTTACAATAAATTCATAGCTTAGGAGTGTTAGGTAAGGTTAGCATTGATTGGATAGGTTACCTTTTGGTATATGAAGATTTCAAAAGCTTGTGTCATGGTGTTATAACACCATGACACAAGCTTTTGAAAGATAAAATACGTGTATTTCATCGTTATCAGGAAGTACGTAACTGATACATCACTGTAAGATAAGTAAAAATACTTTCAAAATTTTCTAAAATACTTGAAAATCAGTTGGTGCATGTTGTAAAGTATATACAATGCATTATGAAAATGTTTGTTTTTGTATGTTTGTGATTCTGTAAAGTATAATTTATGTAGATACAGTAAATGAAGAGTATGTGAGGTGTTTTATGAAGTCTCATATCTGAATTATCCGTTTCAAGTACAGTTCCCCGTGTTTATTATGCAATATTAAAGAATAATTTTATGCAACAAAGTCAACGAAAGGTATATTAAGGTTCCTTATAACTTTACTACATGAAACTCAAGTACTGCGAATGTTTGTTTTATTATAAAATACATAAGAACAATTGTACATCACGTGAGTTTATTTTTAGCAAAATACATTATTGCTCATTATGGTAACAGTCAATGTATAAAAGATTGTCTTCTTGAAGGATTTAGCGTATGGAATTTAGGAATTTGGTGATTAATGACTCATTTTTCAATGTTTTGATGTGGCAGTTATAAAGAATAAGTTAAGAAAATAAGGTTAAGAGAATTTAGCGTGAGAAGAATGACGAGAACCATTTATATGTATGTTTCCATAATCGCATGTGTGCGGACGTTTATCTATGTGTTGTTGTTTTTTCAAATATTTTTTTTGTGTGTTTGGGCAGTATCTGTTTGTTTGTAAGCTGGTGTCTGTATGTTTGTGTGCCTGGGTGTAAGAGTATATGTATTTGTTTTAACTGTTTAAAGCTTTAATGTTCAGTGTTTTTGCTTTTTCCATGGTGAAATACAAATAAATATTGTATGTTTTATAAAGTGTTTATTTTTTAAAAAAATGTGTGTGTGGTAGTTTCCGCAAGTGTTTTTAGGTATATGTTTTAGCGTTATAGCTAAATTCTTATAAATAATGTGTTTGTTTGCTTGTTTGAGCATGTGTTTGTATGTCTAGAAGCTTTTGTTTGTATTTATGTGTATATATGTGCTTGTAAGCTTGGGTTTTAGCGTATATGTTTGGTGAAATATATATAATTATTGTGTGTTTGTTGGATTGAGTCAATGTCTGAATGTTTATAAACTTGTGTTTTTGTGTTTGTAAGCTTGTGTGCCTGTTTTTTTGTAAGGTTATATGTGAGATTTTAAACGTTTTTGAGTGCTTGTATGTGTGTTTATAAGCTTCTGTATAGGTGTTTGTATGTTTATGTTTTCACGTTTTAAGGTTTTTTGCCTGTTGAAATAAGTACAAAAAAGTGGGGTCGTGTGGTTGGGAGTATTTGTTTGTGCATCTGTGTACATATTATACTGATTTACCGTTTTACTGCTTTACAGGTTTAGTACTTTAGTGTATTTGTATGGAGAAATATAAAGGTATTGTGTTTATGTTTGATAGTGTGTTTCATGGGCGTCGTCAGGGGGGGGGGCAGCTGCCAACTCTAGAAGTGTTTACTCTAGTGATGCACCGGAGAGTAATTTTGGCCGGAGGCCGGAGAGCCGGAGGCAGGAGAATTAAAATTTTAATTCCGGCCGGAGGCCGGAGTCTCCGGCCGGAGAAACTGAAATTTTATATATATATAATATATTATATTATATATATATTATATATTATATTATAATATAATATATATATATATATATATATAATATATTATATATATATATAGATAGAATATATATATATACTTATATATATATATAATAGGTATATTATATATATATATATATATAACTATATATAATAATATAATATATATAATATATATACCATATATATATATAATATATAATAATTAATATTATATATATATATATATATATAATATTCATATATTATAAAATATATATATATAATATATATATAATAATATATATCACAGATTGACTCTAAACTGCATATATCATGCTGCACTTCCTCGTCCTTGATCCTAAGATAGTAACTACCAAAGAAATACACTCGCTTGAAAGGGCTAAAACCCGTCAGTCTTGAACACTTGTGCGCGCTATTGGGCAATACATTACTATCAGAGAACCCCAAAGGAAAGTTCCAAAATTATAACACAAAACCTTACTGAGTTCATTCTTGATTATAAACATAAAACTATATATTGAAGTAAAGAAAATAATCTGAATCTTCAAGAGAAAAGTGGCCGAAAAAAAAAACATGATATCACAAACACAGCAGATATGATCCATGTTCATCCATATCATCAACTTCTACCTCTATAAAAAAAAAGATCAGCTTACACTGTTTGAAATAACTGATAAAATAAAACAAAGAGTACTTTCCGAAAGAAAAAGGCACATTTAAATTTCATTCAAAATTTATTCAATGTGATTGCTGTGGACATTCTGCCATTTTCTTTTGTAGAAAACATTGGATTTAAGAGATTAATAAATCACGTATGTCAACAATATAATATTCTATCAAGGAGTACTTTTTCAGAAGATGATATCCAAAACAATATGTAAAGGGTAAAGAATAACAAATGACAGGCAGCGTGCAAGAAATTCTAAGACAGTGCAATAATCACATTAAATAGGTCAAATCATGCTCCAATAAAACAATGGAAAAGCTTTATAAAGATATTCAAGTCATTGGATTGATAAAGATTTCAAAGAAGAGTGGAACATTACAAATCAGTAGTTTTTAGTGTTTCTCATTCAGCAAAAAATATGTCTAAAAGTGAGGAAATACTTAAATATTGATTTTAAAAATAAAAGTATTCATTTTCCTAAGACCTAAGATAACGCACCAAACATTACAAAGTACAAGCGACAGGTGATAAAACGAGACAGTTTATTCATTCTTGTACACTAAGGTAATACATATGCTAATTCTCGCGAAAATCATTTAAGAATTAATTACTTTATGTAGAAAATTTTTAGGTCATTTTAGTAGATCCAATGCTACAGCTAAATAACCGGAAATTCAAAAACCTAATTGCTAATACACAAGATTATCCAAGATGTGGAAACAAAATGGAATTCATCATATTATATGCTGCAAAGATCATAGAGCAAAAAATTGCAAATTATTATATATTCCAAATTCGAAAAAAACAATCTAAATCTTAAATGCGGATCCACTGAAGCAATGGAGAATATAGTTAAGATCTACAACCATTGGAAGAATTAACTAAAAGAGCGAGAGTGATGATGATGTAATATATCTTTTGTAATACCTGCAGGTTAATGCATTTGCAAAAATATTTAGCAAAAAAACTTGAAGGATAGCAGTGTAAAAACTATGAAAGATGATTTTTACATTCTGTTACTGAACGTTTTGGTACCATAAAGGAAGAAGAAAACTTATGTAACTTCAAAATCTAAATCCACAATTACAGAATTAGCTCCCTTTATATATTGATCAGAAAAAACAAAATTATGCTCAAGAAGAAGTAAAAACTTTTATAAAAGCTAAAAAAATATTACATTAAGTTCAGATTCTGATGAACAAATAATGTCAAAAATATCAGTCTTATACAGATCACATGAAATCTGAAAATGAAACGCAGATATTGATAAGAAAACACATTCAATTTTCTGGAAGTGCTTTGATTACATGCTACAAGAAAAATCGTCGTTAGGAAGAAAATGAAGAATAGTTCAGATACAATCAAACTAAGTGGAACTGATCAAGGAGAAAAAAGTTAAAATATAAACGTAGAAGCAGCAGTGAAAAGCAACATGAATTAGAAATTACTATTCAACTATTGTGGATAAATATTTGCATCCACCACTTATGAACGAAAAATCGATGCGATCTCATGTTATGGTGGAAAAAAAAAGCTATTATCCTGTGTCATCATTACCTGAAATTACTAGAAATATCTCTCTGCCCAACTTCAAGTAAAATTTAGCAAGAGAATGTTTAGACAAGCAGGAAATATCTACAAGTAAAAGGATTCGTCTTTCTCCAACACTAGCTCATCAGCTCCTGTTTCTTCATAATTTAAGATCATTTGATTTTAAATATTAGGAAATGGTTACCCAAATAGCAATGCATAAGCTATTAACTTTCCTTTCACTGACGATGTCTGCAAAATATAAATTTAATTAGTAAAAAAAATTCTATTGTTACGCTATACAGTATCGATAACCAGCTGATACATGCCACTATATATATATATTATATAATATATATATTATATATATAATATATATAATTAATATATATATATATATAAAATATATATATATATATATATAAAATATAATATATATTATATATATATATATATATATATATATAATTGGCTACTTCATTTATTTAGAGAGAAAAAAGTTTTATCTTTATATACAAGGAATGGATGTAAATAATATATATATTATATAATAATATATATATAATATTATAATATTATATATATATATATATATATATATATATATAATATATATATATATAATATAGAATATATAATATAAATATATATAATTCAAAAATGTTAGTTGTTAAAATTAAAAGCTCTTTAACAATTTAAAGATTAAGGAGCATATATATTAAATTTTAGTCTTTAGATTACAAATGGAATGGAGTGTAAAAGTTCCTTTAGCTTTCATATCTTTTCTCTTTGTATATTAGATAGGTCATATATTCCTCGATTAGTAAAGAATGATTGCATTTTGCGTTATGGCGTTCCCCGCGACGCGTGGAAAGGATTTACCTCATCCTATTATAGGTAATGGTCAAGATATGGTTTATTATACAATTATGGTACATAATATTATATATATAATTATAATGTATAATTAATATAAGGTAACTATATATTAATATATTATTATTATTGTAGTATTAAAATTAATTTGTCGGGTTCTTTGTAATAATATTAGATTAAAGAAAAATCTTCGTACAAAACAATTTTAAATTTACTTAAAATAAATTTGGTTAATTACGGATTTTTCTAACCAGCTTTATACGCTTTATTTTTTTGCTATATATTAATATTTTAAGATTTAATTTTTGATTGAATATGATTAAATTATAATGTCATTAATAAAGTTTGAGAATAATTTTATAACTTATTTTTGAGTGTTGCAAAAATACTTACCTGTTATAAAAAATTTATTTTAGTATCTCCGTAGCCGGAGAAAAGCCGGAGATACTTAGTAGGTGAGTTCTCTATCTTCGACCGGAGCGTGGAAGATTCTGTATAAAGGTCTCCAGTAACTACGGCCAATAAGTACGAGCCGGGGAACGAAGATCCGGCGGGGCTCCCATTAGTGAAGTTTTATGACTGCTTATATAATTCAATTAGTGTCGCATTTTCTGTCATTCATCTCGACAGTAGCTCGCCGAAGGCTACGCCGGTATAATAAGCCACCTTAAAAGACCCACCAATATAGATATAATTAATAATAATTTAAAGAAATTAATATAATAAAATATATTATCAAAATGTATATAGTATTTATTAAAATATTCATTATAATAATATATACAAAAAATATAATATATATTATATATTAATATATAATTAATATTATAATATTAATATATATAATATAGTAATAATATAATTATATTATTTTTAATTACTACCAATAATATATATCGGGAGTATATGGGGTAAGGGCTAGTGGGCAATCGGTCATTTGTCTCACCATTCTCTTGCCATACGGAGTTATCTTCGTCATGCTCTTTTAATTGTTTGAAAAAGCAACTTTTATTGCATCTATTTTTTTAATTAATATATTTATATATTATATATAATATTAAATTTCTATAGGTATATATTTTTAATTATCAAGGCTCAGAATTATAATTCTAAAAAAACTTTCTTTATTATATAATAGGTTTTAAAAGGGTCAAATAGCATTTAAATTTATTTCACGTCCCGTGACGCCACTCTATATTAAATACTTTTCATAAAAATCATCATCACGGATACCTACATTATCTATATATAATTCAGAACTAATATATATATTTATTAATTAATTATAGATAAATTTTTATATAAATAATAATTTATAATTTACTTTATTTATAATAGTCATACTTTAAGTTATATATTTATATTTCTAAAATATTATTATATTATATATGAGTTATAAACTAACTAAAATGATTGAACTTTAGTCTCATTATGGTATTAGGCTTCATATATAATTGATTTTTATCAGAATTAAGTTCTACTAATATTTAAATTTTTTTGGTTAACATCTTTGGAATTTAGGTTAAAATTTATTAGCCTTATTGACTCAGTTATATAAAGAATAGTTTAACATTAATTTAAACTTATTAAATACCATAAATATAATATATATAATAATAAATTATATATATTATATTATATTATATAGTATATTATTATATATATTATTATATAATAATATAATTATAATAATAAATTATATTAATATATATTATATATATATATATTATATATATTTAATATATTATATATATATATTAATATTAAAATAATATTATATAATATTAATATAATATAATTATATATAATATATTATTAATATATATATTAAAATATAATATATATTATAATAAATATATAAGATATATATATACATAAATATAAGAATTATATTAATTTATTGAAGAATGTTAGGATGGTAAGATATATTATACAATATAATTCTATTAATTAATAATAATATTATATATAGAATATATAATATATATGATATGATATATATATATATAGTAATTATTATAATATTATATATTAATATATATTATTATATAATAATAATAATATAAGTTAAAATATATTGTTAAAAACAATATATAAATAAATTATAATATATATATAAAATATATAAAAAATAAAAATTATTAATAATAAATATAAAGATTAATATATATATATTAACAAATAATATATAGCAATATAATAGTGATAATATATATATAAGATATAAAAATTAATATAAAGAATAAGAATATATTATATATATGATATTAGTATGAGGTTCAAGCCTAACATTCCAAGTGGAGGATTTAAATAAGTATTGAGTTTCAAAGCGTTGATATCAAAGCAGGAGATTAGAAAACTGCCTTCTTTTTCTAGGAAGGTGGAATCTGACTAGTAGTTAGAACTTTTGAATAGCACATTGTTTACTCTAGCGGCG
>JABUQX010115898.1:0-12500 GCA_015478945.1 Trachelipus rathkii | reverse complement strand
GATAGCATATGGAGAGTGATGCAACAGTTCGAAAGCTTGAGAGATATTGGAGAGTTAATGAGAGTAGGAGAGTTAAGAAATCAAGAAACACTAGACCACATCTTATTAAGAACAGTGTGTGTGTTGAACCACCACAGATATGCTATGTATACTCCATACAAGGGAAAGCAACCGGGGTAGTGAGAAGAAATTCCGAAGGCGCCTCAAAAGACCCAACTTGTTTGAAGCTGGTTTAGAAAGAGAAGTAGTGTGATCTCTAAATAACGTCATAAGAAAAGGAAACGCCAACAATTATAAGAACAGTAGAAGGTTTGAGTTGTGTGTTTTCGAAGAAGATATTATAGTTGTGTGGAAGACTATGTTGAATAGATGATATAGGAACTGTGTTTTTAAGGCATTGAAAATTACCACGCATTCTGTACCCCAATTAGAGATGCAAGAAAGACCAAATTTCAGCCCCTTCAAGGCCAATATTCAAGCATACATTAATTGCTGTTGAGTGGGTCGACTCCCAAATTGGATAGAGTAATGAAGGGTAGAATCATCAGCCCAAGAATTGATAGGAGAGATTGAAAGAAAATCTTTAATGAAAATAGAAAAAGTTGAAGATAGGACAGAACCTTGAAGAACACAATTATTAATAGGTTTAAAGGATGGACGTTGGTCATCTACAACAGCTGCTATAGAACTACCGGAAGGGAAATCAGAGAGAAGGATAGATACCTTAAGAGGAAAGTTTATAAATAAAAAGCTTTGTGCCAGACTATATAGAATTCTTCCGAAAGAACAAAAGATTCACCGAATACTGAATACCAGAGGATCAAGAATCAGAGAGCAAGAAAGAAGATTACCGGTAGAGAGTTGTTTTACGAAAGCAATACTGACGATCAGATTAGTTTAGAAGGGCAAGATGTTTCAAAATCTTCCTTTTTAGGATAGATTCAAAAATTATAAGTACGGGAGGTTTAGACAGCAAGATAGGGAAGGTTGAAGTGGAAAGACAGAGATGAAACAGTTTACCAAGGCATGGAGCAAGTACTGAAGCATAAATTTTAAGATTTACAGGAAGAACACAGTCTGGACAATACGCATCTAAGTATTAAGTTCAGAGAGAGCAGTAAAAAAATATTTAAGAAAGAAATTACTATTTTATGCATCGACGAGTTGGAGGGGGTTGAGACCTAGGGAAAGCTCGGAACAAATCCAAGTGTGAAGTTAAGTAAAGATTTGAGAGGAAGAGTTCAGTTTAGCAAAGGTTAGATGACATTTCTGCCATTGGAAAATACTAGAGTAGATAAGAGGAAAAGGAATTTTAGTAGATATTTTTCAATATGTTAAAAGCGCGAAGGGAAGAAGTGAACGATAAAGGCATTATTACATTCGAGAATTTTTTAGTATTAAGGAAAATATATCTTATACGATTTCGAGATGAAATATAAAGAGAATGAGCTTATAGGATTTGAAAACAACGCTAATTCTTGAGGGCATCATACCATGCCTGGAGAATATCACGAGAACAAGCATAGTTAAACCAAGGCTTATAGTTTTTAGATAAAAGAAAAGAGAATTTAATGTACTCCTCCATGGCAGAGATAATCATCTTGGTATTCGTTCTGCAGATTCTGATGAACCCCTCCCACGAAATCAGTAGCTATTTCATGAGAAATCAAAGTTCGACCGCATGTCTGATCCCACTTTGCTGCACAGAGTGCCAAACCCCTTCCCTTGCCATAGGAAGAAAGAGTGTTTAACAGAATAAGTAGTAGGATTGGAAGCAAGAAAAATGTCTAAATTTTGGGTTTATCTCTAAGATGATCAAGAAAAGTAAGGAGCTGCAACAACTCCTCATGGTTATTCGGGATAGAGAAACAGTAGACGAGTTTACACGCTGAAACTTGAGAATTAAAGGAAAATTATGCAAAATAATGATTTATGAGAAAGGAGAAGAAAAGGAGAATGTGTTCTCTTTTGGTGTTAGATAGTCAAAGAATATAGGATATTCAGTAGAGTTAGGTGATAAATAGATAGAACAATTGAAATTAGTTGTAGACTGAAAAGGCTAAGCCAAAGAGTGGAAAATTTGGAAGATTCTAAATTAGAAACAGGATGGCAGATAATATCGTTGAGAACATCCGCTTTTAGCTGAAAATTGAGGATGAAGAAAGCAAGAAGGAACAGAGTAGGAATTTTGTTAGAGCATTCAAGAACAAGTGTTTCGGTTAAGAACAATTTAAGAGGTCTAGAAACAAGTTTTTTTTAGACGGCATCAACCCCACCACCAGAGGCTGTCAACTCCCAAATAGTGGTGGTGGAGGTGTGGAAGAGTGGCTATCTTTAGAAGCCGCCCCTCTTGGTTTCTTCTAGGCTAGTTGAGTTGTTGCTATTTTAATCATTTATTTTGAAGGAAGTGCTGTGTGGTAGTGTTCATGATGTGTGAACAGAGGAGAGTTTACTCCTGTGTAGCAAGGGTGTGTAAAATGAGCGCGAGATTGAGATGTGGCTAACCATTGAGCAAAGAGGTCTACATAAGTAAAACCCATCCGAGATACGTAAAATGGCTAGTGCTATTATTTTAATTCATTTACCCCATTGTTAAAGTTTGTAAATCAAAGGAAGTGTGGGAAAATAGTGGATTTTTTTCAAATTTTTTCATATTTTTTTCAAATTATATAATTCAGATTTTTACCATCAGAGTGCACGAAATAATGAACATAACAAATGAACATAGCAGTTAACCTTGAGATCAGAGCGGTGAACAGAGAAAGGAAGAGATTACGTAGAAAGAAGTGTCGCACGAGACTTCCATATATAAGGAATTATTTGACTAGATAGTTTGAATTAGCATCGTCTGTTGTAATAAGAAGAAAGAAGAAAGTTGAAATATAATGAGAGTTAGAAAACCATTGGAAAGGCTTAAAAAAAGTCAGAGGGTTGAGAAAATGAAAAGCGGTAGACAACACCTTTTCAGAAATATATTATTAATAATTAGGAATCGCTAAGATATAATTAATATACATAAAAAATTAAATTAAACACAGGCGAACATCATCAATCAAATCGGGTATCTAGGGTTGCGTGAAGAAGTCTGTAGGTGATCTAAACACCTAATCACTTAGTTATTGATTTAATAAAACAAAAACTCATACAAAATTTCATCTGCAAAATATCCTCCCCAGGCGCACGTAAACATTTCCTATCTCCCTCCTTCTCCAATGAGGGTATAAGAACAATGATGCTGACAGTATTACTTATATTTTCAACTTTTATTGTAACCAATAATTCCGCCCTAAGGACTTTCAATGATTCTAACTACAGCATCACGAACTCCTAAACAGACTTCTCCATTCCATTCCTCATTCCGCCTACGCCCCAAATTCAGTATGCTCATATTATGCTTCGCCACGAGAAGCTCACAACCACCACTTTTACGCCCCTCATCAGACAATTCTAAAATAGTTCCCAATAAACATTTTATAGGCCTAACTTTATAAGCTCATCAATCCCCAACAGACAAGACTTCAACTCCATCGCTCTCCGCTTTATAATGCCCGCCTCCAACCTGTTGGTATTCTGATACGCCTCTCTGCCTCTGCCTAATAGAGACCCGATTAGTCCCAAATGTTTCTTAATTCATTTGCATCCAGCACAATAACACAGTGGCCCATCCATCCCGGTAGTTCGAACATTTTGCCTTCCCTATTCATGTTAGTGCTTCATGCTGTGCCTTTCAAATGCGGCTGTTCTGTTCATGTCCTTTTAATCGTGGAAGCTAGTACATCCTTGATATCTGTGCAACTTTTTAACTTATGTGGTACCATTATACACATGTAAGAAATGCAAACGATATTTTGGTTATATCTTCACATCTTACTCTTTCGGCCACCTTACTTTTCAAGCAGGAATAACATCTCAGTTTCGAATCTTAACCTTTTGTCCTCCTCCTCAGTGGGGAAAAATATAACATTAGTATAATGTATTAATTAATCGTAACCTATCTACAGATAGCGTATATTATGAATTTACTTCTCTTAATGTTATACAATAAAAATATAGCTGGTACTATATAATATATATTATTCTTTTTATCATTTTTTTATTTCAAGTGCCTTATTGAGATGTGTGAAATTTGTATTTTGAATCTCTTTATTTGAATTATATAAAAATAAATTTTGTTGGGTGTAGTAAATAGATATATATATACTATATGTAAACACCATGAGCTGTTTTGAATGTCACGTTCCTATAAGATGTGATATGGAATTTTGCACATATTCTGACATGCTCCGGTGAGGAGTATTGTGCTATTCTGTTATGACTTGATCTTCTGGACTCGTGCCATATGCGCAGAAGCGTCTCACTCGTCTAAATCTCATGTGCATCATTTTTATTAGCATGCAGGAAAAGAGAAGGTGTGGCCAGTACCAATGGATATATCACTGAGTTCTTCTCGTTTGTGAGCAGCTTGAGAGGACTATGTTATCATAGTTTCGCACACACAACTGGCATTTAATTAATAATAAAAAAAGGATCTTAATAATAAGCTACAATTTACTTCGCAGAATAGCCAACTAGAATAAAAATAAACAATTAAAATCAGTAAAACAAACTAAAAAGTTTTATTATTTTTATATCTCTCATTACTTACAATTATATATGTGCTAGGCCACCTTTAATATCCTAGGCCTGTCTATAGAATTTTTAGCGAGCATATTGCTTATTATTTTAAGATATGAGGACCTGTTCAACCGCTCCTGTATGAGTGAGGATTATTTTATTATTTATCATTATTAGTGTTTATCAGTTTTATTTTTCATATATTTATAGTTACGAGCCTATCAAAACTAAGCTCAATTCCTTGTAAATTTTATTAGCTTATAGTTGAACTTTTTTAGCTCGATACGCTCATACACATACTTTTTTATTCAGAAGTTAGAAATAATTAGATGTAAGTTCCTAACCTATATAAAACTCTTTAAATTTCAAGATTGTAATTATCTACTTACTCGTATAAGTATTGACTATGTCAAAATTAAATTACAACAATAAAAGTTTTTCTAGCTTTTTATAGTAAATTTAAGGTCAATTTCATATTTTTGATTTATAGGTCGGAAGATCTATTCTTTCCAAGTAGATGGGCTGTTATTAGAAAATTTATATGAATTAATTAAATAATTAATAATAAGTCAATCATATATGTTATATAATTATTAATTATATTATTAATAATAGTATATAAGAATGATCAAGAATTAAACTATAAAATGCAATTTTTTAATAAATAAGTGAAATAGTAGGAGCTTTAAGAGTGGTTATCCCATCCTGTACAGTTACCTAATTGGTTTGTCTTGCTTCACTCAATATTCAACTTAAATAGTTTACATTCAATGCTGGTTTATTGGTAATGGTTGTTTATCAACAGAAAGGAAGGCAGAAGATACATTCTCATTTATGAAAGAGATTTTTTTTTATAAGGGTGTATTCGATAATGTCATAGTGTATTAGTTGTAAAGTTATTTTAGTAAGTAAAATTTTAAAATCTGAACTATCTTTGAAAAAGACACCTACTTTTATATACTTTCCTATTACATATATTTAATGGATGGCATCTAAGTTATGATCATGTATTGGTGCTGTGGATGGAAGTCGGCGCAGTGTCGACAGCATTCGCAGAACCTGTGCGGGCAATAAAGAATGTCCATGTTTCCTTAATTCTATTTTTGTTATCACAATTCATAAAAGTGAAGTAAAATAGTTGAAACTATTAAATAATTTACTATAAATATTTACAAATATTTAAGTACTTATATGAGCAAGACAAAAATGAGTATTATAAGATTTTTTTTTCATTCAAAATAATTTACAATTCCCAAGAAAAATCTTACATTATATGTTTACTGTGTTCTATGTCTATACTAAATATATAATATACTATCATTATTCTTTTTATTTCTTCTGTCTTAATATGAATCCTGAATGAGAATCCTGAAGCAATTTTGATATTTTTGAAATCCTTGATTATATGAATAATGTATAAAATTATTAATCTAATTTGGTAATTCAATAAAAATAAAGTCTTTTATTACTGATTAATAATACACCATGGAGCTTGGTTGACGCGATCCTCTGTGTAAATTTGAATATATTGCTTAGTTTCTTCTAAAGCGAACGAAGCTGGTCTTCTTTTTCTTCCTTTTTGATTTTGACGAATGGCACGCGAATGGAAGTGAGGGATAAATATCAGGTTCTTTTATTATTTTGCAATAAAGGTTGAAGACCAAATATATCACAATTGTCTTCTGAGCTAGAGACATAGTTTCTAATTCTGCCGAACCTCAAGACTAGGCAAATTAATTATAAAAAAGGAAAACAGTTTAATAATCAGTAGTACAATACATTCAAGTATATGCAGTCGCAGTTAAGAAATACAAGAAAAAAAAAAATAATAATAGCTAAAAAAACTTCACGTAAAAGTTTTTATTAATTTTTATTTTATTCAATAATATAATCAATAAGTTGGCCTAGGCCAGCCCATAACTACTTATATGGCCTTGAAGAGTAATTAGCACGGAGACAATAGCTTAAATTGAATTAAGAATGAAGGACCTGATTCAACACCCTAGATGGGTAAAATTGGGGAAATATTAAAATTAATTAGGGGAGGAACTTCTTTTTCATAAATAGGGTATTAAAAAAATTCATAAAAATCTGAATCTTTTCAATTATACTTGAATAGTTATGGACTTTAGCATAATCATATAATATTACCCATTCCATTTAGTCTGTGATTGTTACCATTTTCGTACAAATCTTAAACGTAAACATTTAGATACCTTTAAACCTTCAAAACCTTTAAATAATTAGAACATTTTTGTGGTGAACTATGATTTTTAAAAAATAAAATGTAAATATATTTCAAGTTTAAATGTAAAAAGTCAAATTTATATTTTGATATAGCTTACGAAAGAAATGTGGGAAGAAATTAATAATAATAATACATAAATGTTCAGATTACTAAAAATGATTTAAGAATATAATATATGACCATTCTTCTTTAAATAAATAGGGAAAATAGAGATTTTAGACGCATTTAGACAGATTGGGTGTCTTGCTCACTCAAATTTCCACTAATACATCAACTGGTAATGGTTAGTAAAGTGGAGGAACAAGAATAGAGGAAAGATAGGAGGCTTAAGAGGGGAACTTTTTGTTTTAATAGATTTTAATATACTTTAAATAAAATATTGTAAAAGTTTTTTTAGTAAAAATTTATTAAAATCAACAATTTCCAAAAAGTTCCCTCTTTTTATTCTTTCTCATAATTATATTGATGGCAGTTCATAAAATATTTTTCGGTGAATTTGGAGGTGCTTTAAAGTCGTATAAGGGTGCCGGAGAGAGGTGCACGGTAAGGAAGGGGATGAAAAGCAGCGTATAAGTATGTAAGTGAAAAGTTGGAAAAAATTGGAGAAAGAGACAGATGTGTAAGAGGGGTTGGGAGGGATGCCTAAATGAGAGGAGAGAAGTGGAGAGACGTCAGAGGGACTGGAATTGGGTGATGGTGAGGAGGGGGATGTTGGATGCAGATTAAGAGAAGTATGTGTGAGGAGGCTAGAAGCGCCGCCGTATGTGGAGTAAAAAGGGTGGGTGCAAGCAGAAGGAAAGGAGTGAATGCGTGGAGTGAGAGAGGAAGGAAGGTGCGTGAAAAGGAAAAAGCGAGGCTCTAATGGAAGTGGTTGGCGAAGTAGGAGAGAGGAAAACTGGGAGGAAATAGACGGGTTAGAGTGGAAGCAAAGGGGGCGGTGGAGAGCGACGAAGAGAGAGCAAAGATGAGTGGTGTAAAAAAGGCGACGGGAAAATTTTGAATCGTGGGAGCAAGATGTCTTAGATGGTAAAGAAGCTAAATAAAAAAAGGACAGAAGAAAGGAGGGGTTGGGAGAGCGATTAAGGGAGGAAGATGGGAGTGATTAGGGGAAGCGATAGGGTGAGGAAAGAAGGTGCGGGGAGTATTTTAGTGCGATTATTAATGAAGTGGGTGGGGGGCAGGCGCGAGGAAGATGTGCAAGAGCGTGAGGATGGGAGTGAATTGGAGGGAGGGGCAGGATGAAATACAAATGGAGGAAAATTATTAGAGCCTTGAATAAAGGAAAAAAATGGAAGTCCGCAGGTCTGGATGGTGGGAGAATGGAAATGTTGCAGAAAAGGAGCGAATAGGGTGCGAGGAATGGCTGCTCATAGGTTATATTAATATATGCTTCGGAGGTAATGGTGACTGGCTACCCACAGGGATTGGAGGATGGTTGCTTTGGTTCCCCTGTATAAGCGGAAAGGGGGGGGATAGGATGGAATGTGGAATTTAATAAGAGGTATATGTCTTTTAAGCTGTGGTAGGAAAGTGTATGAGCGGAGAATACTGATGAAGAGAAGTGAGAGCGCTTTAAACGGAGGGGGGAAGGGGCGAAGAACAAGGGAGGATTTAGGAGGGAAGAGGCGTGCTGTGTACCAAAGTGTTTACACTTAAAGCAGCTTGTGCGAAGAAAAGTTATAGAGAGGAAAGGGAAAGTGTATGCCGTGTTTCTTAATTTAGAGAAAGCATGATGATAGAGTGATAAGAGGCGTAATTGTGGAGGCGCTGTTGGAGGAAAATGGAGTGGGGGTAAATTAGGTAAAGGTTTTAGGGCCTTTTATAGGAATGCTAGAATGCGTGTGTTGAGAGTGTAGGAGGGGAGATGTGCCCCAGATTGTTTGGGGTAGGTGAGGATTGAGGCGAGGTGTGTTAATGTCCGGCCGTGGCTATTCAATTTGTTTATGGCAGCAGTGTTTGCCAGAGACAGGTGCAGGCGCAGGGGGAGGGGGCTGGAATTGCCATGAATGGGAATGATTAGAGCGGAATGTAACATTGATACTGTTTGCGGACGATACTGCCCCCTAGTGCGAAGAACGCGGAAGGGGGACCTGAGGTATTTCGTGAGGGAGTTTGAGAGAATGTGTTGGACAAAAGGGGCTTAAATAAATCCAGGTTAAGTTTAAAGTGTTAGTGTTTGAGGGAGGAGGGAAAGAAGAGGGAGGGGGAGGGGTAGAGGTTAGAGTAGGGGGTAGTGTTAGTATTGCGAAGAAGTAAAGATTTTAGATATTTAGGGATGGATTTGGCTAAGGGGGGAGGCATGAAGGAGGAGATAGAACATAGAGCAGGAGAAGGAATTGAGAGCTTTGAGTGTCTGAGAGAATTATGGAAAGGGGATTTATCACAGAAAGTTAAGATAAGATGTTGAAAAAATCTGCTCGTACCAGCGGGTTGTTGTGGATGTCGTGTGAAAGTCTGGGGTTGAATGCCAGGTCCAGGAAGAAATTGGAAGTATTTGAGATGAAAGGGTGAAGGGGCGGGGGTTTTTTGTTGGGGGGGTTAAGGGCGGGCAAACCAAAAGGGAAGGAGAGGATTAGAACTAGGCGCTTAGGTAGGAGCAGCATGTGATGGTTTAGGAATTGGTTGGTGGGTAAGAGCGGTAGAATGGAATGTTTAACGATGGTATGGGTCATTCTAAGTGAGTAAATGCGAGGACAGAGACAGAATGGATAGCGAGAGTTTGGGAGGCGGCATTAGTGGGAATTGATAAGGAAGGATGAGAGGGAAGGGGAGGGAGACGAAAGAGAGGAGCGTGGGGATGGATGGAATAACAGGCAAGATGCTGACTGAGGAGGGTAGGAGACTGAGGATGGCAAGAGGGTAGGCGCTGGCGATGTAGATTATGTTGATTGGGGGGAGGGTGGCGTTGCGTGTAGCGAGGATGAGGGGAGCTGTGAATGGAGATAGGCGTGTATGACTGTGACAGCACTACGCCGCTCATAGGACGCGGAAAAAAAAGTGCTGTGTAAATTAAATAAAATAAAATAAGATATATATATATAGTATAGGTAGCACAACTGACCGGTTCAATACTGGTGTGTAAATGGTTTTATTACAGCTGTAATTTTCCCAGTCTTACCATTATATGGTATATATATATTCATGGCGGAGTTATATAGATATATATATATATATTATACATATAGTAGTAATATTATATATTTATATGGAGTGGTGGGTGTGGTGTGTCGTGTGTGTGGTCCTGGTCCGGTCTCGTGTTGGCCTATGTGTTGTTGGGATGGTTGTGCTGATTCATCAAAAAATCGGTGACTAATTTCTGGGATATACTTTAACCATCACTACTGGAACCGGTGGTGAGCACCAGAGCAAAAAATAAAAATTGATGTATTTTTTTTGGGTTTTAGACCGTAACTCTCAAAGTATGGATGATAGAAAAAAAAGGAGGGTTAAAGCGAGCTGTCGAGATCGAAGGGTAGGGGGTGGTAGTAGGTACGAAGTCGGCGTAGTCGATGCGTGAGTCGATCATATTTGCCAGGAGTCAGGATTAGATACGGTAGTAGGAAAGATGCTGATTTTGCATAGGTTGGATTCGGAGATGCGAAAGAATTCTACTGTTGATAAGTGGAGTGCTGTAATTTCGTAGTTGCGATTGCGGTTAAGTCGAAAATTTATAACAATCATTAGGTATATTGATTATTGATTAGTTATTATTATATTCTGATATTTAACATTATTTGGTTATATTTCAGTATATATATATATTATTAAGGTTATTAGTTATATATTAGGCGTATTCGCTTGGTAGACAATTGGGTCAATAGAGATAATAAAAAAAATAATAAATAAACTAAAGTAATCCAGAATGGATGTTATAAATAAAAATTATAAAAATAATTCTGCATTAACATAATTACGTTATTACATTCTTGTCTCTCGAATTTGACAATATATTTATTTGTCATGTGCTGCGCCTGCATCTTTATTGATGATAGCGATAAGTAGAAAATAATTATCAATTAGGATAATGAAGGACCGTGTTTCCGTCATTCTCCTGTCATGTACAGTTCGCATGAAGAAAATGGCTCTTACCCAATTTGCGACGTTAATTCGTGGCGCAACAAAGTGACTTTGTCATGAATGTACTTTGTGTTTACAAACATTGGAAATCTCACTCTTTGTGATGACGATAACTTGGTTTGGAATAACAGAAATAAAAAAAAAAATTAATCAAATGGTAAAAGCGAAGTTAAATTTTAACTTTGTGATTAGAGTTATCATTTAGAAAAATTAGATTTAAAGGCTACATTTTATTGAATGAAAATCAATCATCGAAACAAAACGGGAGTATGCCTTACCAAGCCCCATCTTTGTTGTGTTTTACATTTTTTCGTTAAGGAACGTGCTTAAATCGACATTAGCACTGATAAAGAGTAGCAGCCTTACAGATTAAGGAAGAATTCTTGCGTTTTTCTTTTATGCCGCTTGTTTGACAAAAACGAACGGAAACTCCGAGCATTTCTTTCGATTTATTACTATTGGTACTATGAAGCTTTAAATTACCACGCTAAATCGGCATAGCATATCTCCAAGTCTTCCATTTTCCTTCGTAATTAATATGTACGGTTTTATGATAAACAAAATGTGAGAAAGGGAAAACAAGATTCGAAAATTGCTAGTAGATTTTTTGATTTTGTTGCCAAGGAACAAATGTTACTTTAGGCGATTTATGCAATTTGCATATTTAATATCTTTGTTTTGTAAATGATTATACGGGTTAAAATTCGTTCTATATTTAATATATTGTAAAAAGTACAAAAATAAATTAATGCCATTAGGTTATAAGGTAATCAAAGGCTGCGATAAAGACTATAAACCGTTATTATTTAATACGTGCTAGCAAAACTAGGATTGTTATGTCATTATAATTGATTGTTACTATTTAGGCATAGTTTACATTTAAAAAATAATTAAAAAAAAAATATAAAGTTTTTAAATATATAGATATTATTTATACTAATTATATAATATACTATATAGGTGTATATGTATATAGTTATGTATAATGTATATTCTTTGTTAGAAAATTAAATATATTATATAAATACTTATGTTTGTATAAAATTGTATTATAATATAATATATATACTATCATAGTATAGGTATATGCGGAAAAATAGTAATCCTTAGATAGCACAGATGATTTAATTTAATTTCTATAATCTGAGCTATTAAGTCTACTTCTTTCTTGCTATTACAATATTGAAATGTCAGGTTATTACTGATTAAAAAAGTTTTTTTTTTTTGTGGTCATTTATTTAGCATTAATTTTAGATAGTATATGGAAATTCTATTTGCTACAAATTAATAGTCATGAGTAGTGTGTTGATTTAGTAGAGTATAATAAAAGTCGTAATTTTTTTTTTAAACTCTTTTCATTAATTTTTCATAGAAATATCATTTTATAAGTTATGCGTGCGAAAAGTTCAAAGTTATGATAATGAGAATTTTAATGTAAAAATTAGTAATAAAGTACCAATGTCAAAATTTATTTAGCTCTGTTACTTAAGAGTACTTCTTGATCCTGCCTAAGGCAATCTTACCAACAGACTGATGAAATAATTCAGCATATGAAATTCAT
>JABUQX010115897.1:0-10000 GCA_015478945.1 Trachelipus rathkii | reverse complement strand
TTTGCAACCGCGGGAGTATCATTAATTGTGGTAGGGGCAGGAATTGTTACTTGCTGAGATGATGGTGGTAGTGGCACCATTGAATTTGAAGCAGAACTATTTCCTTGAGATTTGACTTGACTTCCACTGTGTGTTAATGATAGCTCTAAAGGGAATAAATGCTTTATGGGGTAAACATTCATTTGACCTCCAGGAGTTCGAACCTGGACTGAACGAACCTTATTATCATCTCCATAAATAAGCAGTTGAATAATGCCCATTTGCCAATATGGTCGCTCTTTGACCGGACTTTTAATAAGTACGATGTCTCCTACTTTCACCCTATTTTTCCATGAGACTTGATAGAGGTCTTTTCCCATCTCTCTCAAACTTAATAAATACTCATTATACCACCGAGTCCGGAAGTCTTCGAATATTTCAGTAGATCGTTTAAGGGATTGGATTAGTTCTTCTCTTGAAGGGGAATCGGTAGGAATGGGCTCATTTAATACGATACTTGAATTAGCTAACGGTTTTAAAAAACAGTTAGGAGTGAGAGGCACTATATCATTATCCGAAGAAGTATATGTTAATGGCCTCGAATTGATAGCATTAGCAATGTCTGCCAATGCTGTTGTGAAATCGAAATATTCCAAATTTTTACGTCCAACAGTCTTATAGAGACAATTTTTAACAGTCCGAATTGACCTTTCCCACATACTTCCCATCCAAGGGCTGTATAGGGGAATGCGGATATGTTTAATGTGATTTTTACGCAAAAATTCGGAACCCACCTCTGATACAACAAACTGCTCGAGAGCATCCGCACCTTTATTAAAAGACCGGGCATTGTCGCTATATAAAAATTCAGGGACTCCAAACCTAGCTACAAAGCGTTGGAAAGATTGAACGAATGCCCTAGCAGACATATCTGGGATAAGATCCAAATAAACACAACGAATATTGAGGCAGGTGTAAAGAAGAATATACATTTTTTGAGGTTGGGTGGATCCTTTAATTTTAATGAAAAAATGTTTAGTAAAATCCACTCCAACATTTGAGAAAGGACGATAGAAATTGACTTGCGCTTTTGTGAAATTAGTAAACTTCGGATAAGAATAAGAAAAGCTGTTGAACTTTGTACAAGTCACACATTCCGATAAAACTCTTCTTATTGTATGACGAGCTGAAGTTATCCAGTAGCCCTTTAAACGAATGAAGGTCAAAGTAGCTTGAATGCCAAGATGTTTACAAGAAACATGTGCATCTCTGACAATCAGGGTGGTAAGATGATGGGACTTGCCAAGGACTACCGGATTGACTATCTCGAAACTATAGTAGTTAGTGCGAGACAACCGTCCTTTACTTCTTATAAGACCCAAATCGTCCAAAAAGAAGTTCAGGCGAGAAACTAAATCAGGTGGTTTTGAAGAAGTTGATCCCGATTGAATCTCTCTCAAAAAACGAAGTTCGACAGGAAAACTTTCTTGTTGCATAATCTTGAGCAAGAAAAGTCGAGCTTTCCTATCATTTTCAATAGGATCGATGGAAGATGTGCCGAATTTGTAGAGTAAAGCACATACTCTTAACAAAGTTGAAAGGGAAGAATACTTGGTCATGTCAATAATAGGAGGAGGTGGGGCTTGAATGACTGTGAAGGTAGTTGAAAGCCCTTCCTGTACACTCCTTGTTTGCTGATAACTAGGCCAATACACTTGGTCGTGTTTAAGCCAAGCTGGTCCATTCTTCCATAGTTCGAGCTTCTTCATGAATTCGCGACAGGACAAACCACGAGTTATAAGGTCTGCAGGGTTTTCATCTGTTTTGACGTAGTTAAATGAGATCGGTATTAAATTATCGTTTCTCATAGATGAAACCATACTCTTAATGTCCTGTATACGATTCCGAACGAAAATTTGTTTTGTCCTGCTACCTCCTCCAGCTACCCATGCAAGAACGATTTGGGAGTCAGAGAAGACGTTGACCTTACTAAATTCAACCTCTTGTAGGCTAGTCACGATCTGCGGAAGGCATTTAAGCGCCAGAAAGATGGATAAAAGCTCTAAACAAGGAAGGGTTTTTCCCTTGAGAGGAGCTACTTTAGATTTGGCCCACATTAACGAAGGACCTTGTTCTGGGGAGGTGATGTAAGCCGCAAATCCATAGCTCTTTGAACTAGCATCGCAAAAGATGTTAAGGGTTGCATTAGTCGATGAGGTATCAAAACAAAAACGATTGAACGATAAACTCTTAAGAGAGTCAAGATCGGCCCTTAATTTTTCCCAATCCTCCTTTATTTCAAGATCGATAGGGTCATCCCAACTCATTTGTTTTTCCCATATACGTCTCATCAAAAGTCGACCTCTCAATGTGACAGGAAGAAACAAAGAAAGAGGATCAAAGATTTTATTAACTTGAGAGAGCAGATCTCTTTTTGAACTGACTGATGATAACTCAAAGTCTGCGAGTCTCAGGGTGTCATTACCAGGATGGTAAAGGTAACCTAGAACTTTTTCCTCTTCGCAGTTATGGGAAGAAAACATGTTATCCTGTTTTATTTGAGCCTTAAGATCTGAATGGTTAGTGTTCCAAGAACACAAGTTGAATCCTCCTTCCTTCATTCTTTGAACTGATGTGGTGTAAATGTTTCTCAGTACTTCTGGGGACGAGTGCGTGTAAATAAAATTATCTACATAAAGATTATTTATCAGAAGACGAGAGACTAAATCATAAGGATAGTTATTCTGAATGTGGTGTCTAATAACAGCTCCCAAAATGTAGGGAGAAACAGCAAGTCCGAATATGATGGTTGCGTACCGATAAGTAACAAGCCTGCCATCTTCTTCCCAGAAGAAACAAAACTTGTTACGGTCACTTTCTTGCTTGAGATAGATTTGTAAGAAAGCTTTAGAAATGTCCGCAACAACCACATATTTATTGGTTCGAAAAGCTAAAAGAAGACGAAGAAGGGGAACCAACAAATCTATACCTGGATAACAGGCTTGATTAAGGGAAGGAGCTCCTTTTGTACGAAGACTGCAATTGAATACAGGTCTAATCTTAGTTGATACCTGATCAGCCATTCTTATGACAGGCCTGTGGGGAACCCATACATATTTATGGAAGTCCTTCGGAGATACTTTGATGATTTCAATTATGCCGTTTTTCAGCTGTTCTTTAAAGACATCACTGTATGCTTTGTCGAGTCCCTGATTGTTGAGACGATTCTTGACTCGTTTTAGTGTACTTAAAGCAACATTATAGTTGGATGGAACTTGATGCAGCAAATCCTGAATCCAAGGGATTTCGATGTGGTACTTTCCATCGATAAATTGAATGGAGTTGTGGAATTTAGTTATAAATTCTTTGTCGGTAGTACCATAATCTTTTTCTTCCTGAATTCCCATGGACTCCAGACTGTACAGATGCTCCAGACCAAGTTCAGTATCCTTTTGATTCGAGGAAAGATCGATGACATCAGGGTAGGAAGGATGGGGATCTAGGATTGAGTTTACGAGGGTTTGAGGAGCGTTGACAAATTGGTAGGGCAATGAAGAGACAGACATTGTTAGTCATGAATCTTCCTCATCATGTTCTCGTGATGAGTTAACAGACTGCTTTCTGTACAGAAAGTCTTTTTGATGTGGAAGTAGAAAAGAATCCACAGGACCGAAAGGAACTAAACCGAAACAAGTTGAAATAGCACTTCCTTCCAAACATTCTACCATTTGGAAGTGCCTCATATGACAAAGAGCGTCAGTGCCAAGCAAAAGGTCGATGTTATTCACAGAGTCCCCATAAGGACCTACAAATGAGTTATCAGCTACTTTGTATTTTGACGAAATTCTACAAATAGCAGATGCCAGTCCATTAACAGTAAAACCCACATCTAAAGAAGGGTCTACAAGAACAGGAATTGATATAAATGAATCACAACAACAGTTGAGATCCAAATTAGTTAAATAAGAGGAACGAACCTGCTCTCCGATGAAGGTTTTGATGGGATTGTCAATCTTGGGTAATTGCTCACAATTGATGTCGAATTTATTGAGCAATCTTGGACTAGCATAGGTTCTCTGTGAACCTAAGTCGATCAATGAACGAACAGGCACAGACTTATTCTTGTGTCTTACTGTAATGGTGATGGTAGGTAAGATTTGGGAGGCAGATGACTGTCCGGTATTGATACACAAGTGGTTGTGGTTGCTAATACCAGAAGTACTTTCCTCATCGGCATCTTTTCGATTGTTGTTCCGATGTTGAGTACGAATTTCAGATGGACAAAGAGCAGTAAGATGCTTTCTACTCTTGCAATTTAAGCAAGGGTACTTAAGGTTGAGTGTTTTTGCTGGACACATATCCACCATATGTTTCAAGCTGGAACAGTTGCTGCACAGCTTAAGCACGACACATCTGTCCCTTTTGGCCTTGGGAGATTCATAAACTGTGCATTCTGAAAGGAAATGCTTCCCACTGCACAACTTACATTTAATTTCAGACGATGTTTGAACATTTGACGAAGATGGAGATGATGTCTTTTTATTTACACTATCACCTTTGGATGTATTGAAAGTATGACTCTGTTCAGATGGTACAGAAGGAAACTTTTTCCCATTTCTGTTTCTCCTTTTTGAATCAAAAGAAGAACGAGAAGAACCAGAAGAGGGAGATTGAGTGTAAGATTTTGGAGTTCGAAATCTTTCCATATTATGAATGATTTGATTGTGTTCTTTGAATATGAGGTTGATGGAAGGATATTGTTCCTTCGTAGACAGCTTCAACTCTCTCAAAAATGAAATAGGAAGCTTATCAACCACGATATGACTTATTAACTTGCAACCGGATGAATCCTCTTGAAAAAAGTCAACTCCAAGTTCCTTAAGTTCCTTCAAGTTAGCTCGAACCTTTAAAATGAAAGACCGGACAGGTTCCAACTGCCTTCCGTCAAGAGGCGGAGCTGAATCTAACTCATGTAAAATAGAGTCGATAATGAATGCTCTATCTAGATAATGTTCCTTTAAGATGGTTAAGGCAACATCATAATTGTCATCCGTGCCTGACAAGAACTCAATGTCCTTCAGAGCATATCCCTTCAAATGTGATTTTAAATATTGAAGTTTGATGGCCTTTGAGATGTCTCTTCTCTCTCCATATACGTTATTGAAAGATTGGAGAAAAGAGCGGAAAGAATGCTTGTCTTTATCTCCCGAGAAATCTCCACACTTTAAGGCAGGAATCTTTAAGCTAGAAGGATAATGACAGCAATTCTCCTTTGAGTTTGACTTCTCTGAAGAGGCACTAGACGACTTTCTTGAATCTGAATTATAACCATACTTGTCTTTCAACAAGTGAAGTGCTTTAGCCATCTTAATATGGTAGGTATCAGTGGCTGTAAGTTCTTCGTCAAGTATGGCTTGGTCAACTTTCGTATATTCAGCCCCCAATATTAAGTTTTCAATGATAGTGTCTTGAGCTTTAATTTCACTCATGACTGTTGTCACCTTTTCAAACACAGTTTTTACAACAACTGGATCGTAAAAGGTGGGAGAGTCCTCATCACCTTCCTCTTCTATAGGAAAGTGTTTACAACAGAGAGTAAGTTTTCTTCTTAAGTGTCCCCTTTTTAACCTAAGAGGACCCAAGTCTTTAAGAAGACTTGACTTGAGGCTAGATATTTCCTCTCCTGAAAGATCTGTAGGCATTAGGTCTTGAAAATCAGCAGCCTCTTTCAGATCTAAGTCTTGAATGATGTCCATATTGATAGTAGAAAGAACAAATCGAGAAAGAATAGAACGAATGAGAAATAATACACTAGTGCGCAGTAACTATTCAAAAACAACCACTGAGGGCATATACTATATCGAAAAAACAACCACTGCGCATGGACTAGTCGAAAAAACATTTCCACTGCGCAATATACTAATGTCTATGTTGAAAATATTGTCGAAAAACAACTACTGCGTTATAGACTATATCGAAAACCAATCACCGCGCATAGGCTATTTCAAAAAACAAACACTACACATAGACTATGTCGAAAAATAAACACCGCGCATAGACTATGTCGGAAACCATCACCACGCATAGGCTATGTCGAAACCAAACACTGCGCATAGACTATGTCGAAAACTAAATCATGCGCATAGACTATGTCGAAAAATAAACACTGCCGCATAGACTATGTCGAAAACTAAACCATGCGCATAGACTATGTCGAAAAATAAACACTGCGCATAGACTATGTCGAAAAATAAACCCTGCGCATAGACTATGTCGAAAAATAAACCCTGGGCATAGACTATGTCGAAAAATAAACACCGCGCATAGGCTATGTCGAAAAACAAACACTGCACATAGACTATGTCGAAAAATAAACACCGCGCATAGGCTATGTCAAGAAACAAACACTGCACATAGACTATGTCGAAAAACAAACACTGCGCATAGACTATGTCGAAAAACAAACACTGCGCACAGACTATGTCGGAAAACAATCACCGCGCATAGGCTATGTCTATGTCGAAAATCTATGTCGAAAAACAACTACTGCGCATAAACTATGTCGGATAACAACTACTGCGCATAGATAATGTCGAAAAACAATCACCGCGCATAGGCTATGTCGAAAAATAAACACTGCGCATAGACTATGTCGAAAAATAAATACTGCGCATAGACTATGTCAATCACCGCGCATAGGCTATGTCTATGTCGAAAATCTATGTCGAAAAACAACTACTGCGCATAAACTATGTCGGATAACAACTACTGCGCATAGATAATGTCGAAAAACAATCACCGCGCATAGGCTATGTCAAAAAACAAACACTGCACATAGACTATGTCGGAAAATAAAACACCCGCGCATAGCTATGTCACAAAAAACAAACCACTGCCACATAGACTATGTTTTTTTTACATAGACTATGTCGAAAAATAAACACCGCGCATAGGCTATGTCGAAAAACAAACCCTGCGCATAGACTATGTCGAAAAATAAACACCGCGCATCGATTGCAATGAAAAACAGTCACCGCGCATACAAAATGTCGAATGTATAAGAAAATTATCGAATGCGCAATGACTATGTTGAAAAACAACCACTACGCAAGCAAAATGTCGAATTTGAGAAAATTATCGAATTTATATAAAAATATCGAATGCGCACTAACTGTCGAAAAACACCCACTGCGCATGCAAAATGTCGAATGTATATATATATAAAATATATACAAAATATTTACTGTAATATTTATTTTTTAAAGTCACTTTTTGCGAATAGAAAAAACTTAAGAACAATTTTTTAGAAAAAATTATCAAACACGTGACTTTAAGTCGCTTTCAAATTAAAAAAAAATGTTAAGACACCTTTATCAAAAAATCAAAAAAACAAAAAAAATTTACTAGTAAATCTTTCAATCAATTATTATATATAATTGATACGCCCAACATATGGAAATAAATCGCGCTTGAATATGCCTGTCTAGTCTCAAACTCGATGCAAGAAAAAACTTTAAGTTTGCCTTTCATAAGGTTTACACAAATTTGAACAAATTTACAAAAAATTGAATCATATGAAATATTGAAAAACTTCAAAAATTAGCAAACAATTTCAAAAATTACAAACATTAACTAACAATTTCAAAAATTATTAAAATTGTATCTATGCAAGTAGAATATTTACAGATACAACCCTAATACCAACGTAGTTATTATATTCGAGTTAAGAATAATAAATTTACGACAGTAAACTTTGAATTGATAAATGTCATGTGTTTTAATGCACAAATAAATGGAATTATCAACCTATAAAAAAAAGGAACGTAACAAACTTACTTGTTGATAAACTGAAACTTCTTATCCAATTAGTCCAAAAGGAATTTGAAATTGTTAGTTTCAACACCGGTGTAATTAGAGTTAATACCACCGGCCTCTTAGTATAGGTAGTAAATAATTCCTTTACGCATCGATTGACTATTAATTTACGAAGATACGAAGATAAAGTTGACTTGAAGATTAAGCGTTAGTTTAATGAAAAAAAAGCGTTACAATGCACTTGATAAAGTTACATTTAATCACGGTTTATAAGGCCTTAGTGATTATACGATTTTACACTTTTTTATAACTAACACTTAACAAAAGTAGGAAGGGAGTTCTATTTAAAAGCATCCACTTCTTTCGAACGACAGAAATTAATAAACTTTTTTACAGGACGAGTTCGATTAGCGACTTAACAGCACGAGGTTTCAAACGAAAAAGCTTTGATTTTGAATAATTATTCCAGCATATCAACTCCAGCTATTTAACTTCCTCAAAAGTGTTCCGGTTTCATGATTCCAATATTTACAATTTAAAACACATAACATCTTTTAAGGATAAATATAGTTTGGCAAAGAGTTAATAATTGAAATGCACACGAATTTGAGACCAAAAGCATATTGAAACGCAAACTTTCATTACGAAATATTTTAATTCGCATTCCAATTTTAATACACTGGGCGGGGGCGATGGCACGGATTTCGACGAATTCGTGTCATTTAAAAAAAAAACAAAAAAAAAAAAAACAAAGAATTTGATTAATTCAGAGAACTCTCGGATGATTCCGATTCCGATTCCGATTCATTACCGATATTCAAAAATTTCGAACGTGCTACTATAGCTGCTTTCCTTCTGGGACGCAATGAATTTGCAACCGCGGGAGTATCATTAATTGTGGTAGGGGCAGGAATTGTTACTTGCTGAGATGATGGTGGTAGTGGCACCATTGAATTTGAAGCAGAACTATTTCCTTGAGATTTGACTTGACTTCCACTGTGTGTTAATGATAGCTCTAAAGGGAATAAATGCTTTATGGGGTAAACATTCATTTGACCTCCAGGAGTTCGAACCTGGACTGAACGAACCTTATTATCATCTCCATAAATAAGCAGTTGAATAATGCCCATTTGCCAATATGGTCGCTCTTTGACCGGACTTTTAATAAGTACGATGTCTCCTACTTTCACCCTATTTTTCCATGAGACTTGATAGAGGTCTTTTCCCATCTCTCTCAAACTTAATAAATACTCATTATACCACCGAGTCCGGAAGTCTTCGAATATTTCAGTAGATCGTTTAAGGGATTGGATTAGTTCTTCTCTTGAAGGGGAATCGGTAGGAATGGGCTCGTTTAATACGATACTTGAATTAGCTAACGGTTTTAAAAAACAGTTAGGAGTGAGAGGCACTATATCATTATCCGAAGAAGTATATGTTAATGGCCTCGAATTGATAGCATTAGCAATGTCTGCCAATGCTGTTGTGAAATCGAAATATTCCAAATTTTTACGTCCAACAGTCTTATAGAGACAATTTTTAACAGTCCGAATTGACCTTTCCCACATACTTCCCATCCAAGGGCTGTATAGGGGAATGCGGATATGTTTAATGTGATTTTTACGCAAAAATTCGGAACCCACCTCTGATACAACAAACTGCTCGAGAGCATCCGCACCTTTATTAAAAGACCGGGCATTGTCGCTATATAAAAATTCAGGGACTCCAAACCTAGCCACAAAGCGTTGAAAAGATTGAACGAATGCCCTAGCAGACATATCTGGGATAAGATCCAAATAAACACAACGAATATTGAGGCAGGTGTAAAGAAGAATATACATTTTTTGAGGTTGGGTGGACCCTTTAATTTTAATGAAAAAATGTTTAGTAAAATCCACTCCAACATTTGAGAAAGGACGATAGAAATTGACTTGCGCTTTTGTGAAATTAGTAAACTTCGGATAAGAATAAGAAAAGCTGTTGAACTTTGTACAAGTCACACATTCCGATAAAACTCTTCTTATTGTATGACGAGCTGAAGTTATCCAGTAGCCCTTTAAACGAATGAAGGTCAAAGTTGCTTGAATGCCCAGATGTTTACAAGAAACATGTGCATCTCTGACAATCAGGGTGGTAAGATGATGGGACTTGCTGAGGACTACCGGATTGACTATCTCGAAACTATAGTAGTTAGTGCGAGACAACC
>JABUQX010115896.1:2500-18074 GCA_015478945.1 Trachelipus rathkii | reverse complement strand
TCCTCCGCCCGCTCCCCACGGGCCGCGTATGGAAAACGATTCCTCCCCATGTGGTTCCCCTCAGTCGGCACGAGCCCCCTATAAGTTGCCGTGAATACCTTTACATGAACCTATAGTAATAATTATTACAATATGTCGCCAAGGCACCCCGGCCAAAAAAAAAAATAGCCAATTATTAGTTTAATTTTTTTTTTTAATTTTGTTTTCTTACTTTCAGCTTTCAAAAGCATATGCTTTACAAGGATTCCAAAACATGTATTTCATTTCACTGCTAACTTTTGTAGGCGTTTTCGAGATAGACTTTTTCTATTTTTTTTTGTTTTTTTTTTTTTTTTTTTTTTGTTCTTACGAGACCTCGGTAAAATTTTGCCAGGATCCCAGAATGTATTCCGTTTCCCGGTAGCTGTTGTAGTTTTTTGAGATATGGATTGTGCTCTTCTAGAGGCTGCCATATATATATAATATATAATAATATATATAAACTATATATATTTATATATATATACTATATACTATATATAATATGATATATAATATATATATATAAATTATATATATATAATATATTATATATATATAATATTATATCAGTTATATATAATAATAATATAATAATATATTATATAGATATTATATATACATATATATTTAGTATAACGTATATATAATATATATATATTATATATTATATATATAATATATTTATATAATAGATATAGTATTATATATATATATACTATATATATATATATATATTAGATACTATATATATATATATAACTATAATATACTATATATCATATATATATATATATATATTATATATATATATATAATAATATATATATTATATATATATATATATATAATAGTATATAGCTAATATATATTTATCTATTAAAAATATATATTATATTATTATTATTATATTATTATTATTATTATTATTATATTATTATTATATATATATATATTGAATATTTATATGTATTATTAGTATATTTATAGTAATATTATTATTATGAGATATATTAATATATATTATAATATATATATTATTATTATAATTATATAAATATACGTTAGTATGTTTATGTCATACATTATAATAAACCGTTTTCGATTTAGTCATTTCATAAGAAATGCTTACCCAGACTTAGCACTAATCTCGGCAAAACGAAACGCCAGATTTCTCAGTATAAGCCTACTTTTGTTATACAAACCATGGAATCAGCTGTGTGAGATGGGAGCACGTCGTTTGGAATAAATATAAACAAAAAAAATGAACACAAGGGTCGTATATTATAAAATTAATGATCAACGTACTGTGATAGAGTTATCATTTGAAGAAATGTTATAGATTTGAACGCTAATTTGTTATGTTAATGTATAAGTATTATCAAAGCTCAAATGACTATAGTCCTAACCATCTTCCGCTTATGCTTCGTTGGTTCGCGATTTTTCAGTACGAAACGCTCTTAAAATTCAGGCAAGGCAGGGGATAGTACGCAACCTTGCACGAAGTAAGAAATTCCTTACGCATTTGGTGACATTGTATCCGATTCTTGCTCTAAGTCTTGACAAAACGAACGCAAACCGAGCATTTCTTACGTTTCGTCTTATATTAATGCAAAATAATCTTATATATATTATCGTCTATATATCATGATATTATACGTCACGCTACCGTGGGTACTCGTGTTAATCGGCATCTAAGACGAACGCGAAGCTATAAACAAATTTGTATAACGCCGACGAGTTGATCATGTTTGACACAAATCATACACGAGATAGAATTCAATCATTCTCTCGTATTACGAACGCAGTAGGCATGCGCGAGTAGACCTATATAAAGAGATAGATATCGATATATCGATAATCGCAATTATTTTAAAAAGCGGGATCAAACTTTGAAGTATTCCTCAAAGAGTGTGTGTAATATATATATCTATCTGATATATGATACTATTAAAAGACTGACTCTATCTATATTTAATGATGATTCAGAGGAAAGCAAGATCAAGATTGCTGTCTTCCCAAATACAAGAATGCGAATTTTAGTGATTAATCCCAGCTTACAGTTTTACAGCCTCTCGTAAAACAATTCAAAAGGCCCTCACCCCTCGCTCTAAGTTTAGTCTGTCAAACACAATGATCGCCCAAGAAAGCTCTAACAATTCCCAGTTCGCTCAATAAATATCACGTATACACAATTGTTATATATTCTGTGACTGCCGTCTTGGATAAAAGTCGGTCCGACCAACATTCTGTGGCCTATCAGAAGGTAAGCAACGATTATTCCACATTTCTCATCTCGTTTGACCTAGTTGTACTCGGTGCTGAACTCTATTTGTATCGACTCGTTAGCGTTATTGTATAGTGAAACCACCATAAGGGCAACGTTCACCACTTATCTCACATTTTGAGCTATAGAATATATAAAAACGCACTTCCAATCAATACCATCAAGACACTAAGCGATAACCAACGCTCCCGAAAAAATTCGACCCTCTTCCAATAATAATAACCATGCACTCATTCAATTACACCCTAACATTAAAAAATAACGGCTAAACTATATATCTTCTCCCCACATTTTTAACATCCACCTATTATCTAAATTCGCCTCTCACTCAAAAAGAACCTTAGCAACGAATGCACTACCAAATGACAGAACAATAGTTAAGTTCCAACATACCTAGTGACAACATTATCTCAAACTACTAATACGACTCGTCACCCATCGGACGTTCGACGGGCCCCTTTACTATATCTCTATATATCTGATAGAAACCAAACTAAAAGAATTTAATTCTCTCCTTCTTCTTCTGTATCTTCTTCTTATTGATGTTGAGTAAAGGGTGCGCCTACAAGCATCGGAAAAGAAAAGCAGTAGGAGAAATGACAAACACCGGAAACAGAAAGCCCAGCCTTACGCCCCCTCTGTACCAATTAGATTAGTGCGAAAAAAACTTTCGGCACAGACAGTAAAAAATCATTCTCCACCCTAGAGCTCATGGACGCGACGGATCCACACTATCGTAAATCGTCAATGTAAGTTTCATCCTTGGCCAGGTGGGCCACAACCATGCCCCCCATACAAAACCCCGGCCATTCTCTCCGTATCATGCACCTTTCATCTCTCGCCTCTGCCCAAACTCACATTTCTCTCTTCAGACATTTCGATCACCACTCAACTCCACTTTCTCTCGTCCAGCCGTTCGTCCCAAACACACTCTCACTATACATCCGCTTAACCAACCGACTAGTCACTTCATCCTTTCCACATGACCGAACAACCATCATCCAATCAATACATTCATCTATTTCTCTCATTTAACCCCTTCGGCTTCACAACACACAACTCCTCTAATAAGTTCATTCCTCATTTATTAATTCTTTCTCACACCTAGCTCCTCTATATATCTATATCTAATCTATCATATACTTCTAGATCCTATACTTCTTATTCCAGACCATAGTCTCCACTACCATACATTAACAAGGGCAACAACATACCCTCATGTAAGACTCTACACACTCAAGACTTAGTCCCTTACATTTTACATCCACCAAGGACACCAGCCACCTCGCTGCCATTCACAACTTTCCTACTTACACTCTGCATCATCCGTTCCTATCTCATCCAACACATACCCTAAATATTAAACATCAGACACTTGCTCCCAAGCTGCCTCACCATACTAAACATATAACTCACACTGAGAGACTGTCCTCACTCACAACCATCAACTTACTCTTATCTACGTTTACTCAAACCCTTCCTTTAACATACCCTGCCAATCCCTCTACCAATCCTCTCTCCTAACTCTCATCTGCGAGATTCGCCACACAGAACAAATCATCCGCATATAAGAGTAGGGCACCCTCCACTCATGTCCTTCTTACTCCATCATTCTAACACCGATTTGCTGCCATCCACACTCGTCGAATCTCTCCATATATCCCCATCCATATGAGCATAAAGTAAATAACCAGAGACATAACACAACCCTGTCTCACTTCCGCTATTAATTCCTAAACCAATCACATTGACACCATTTATTCTTACACACGCTTACTATCGTCATTACATTTCTTTTGATTCCATTCCGTTACCATCTCTATCCCAACACCAGTATATCATTATACCTGCCATAAAGCTTCCCTATAACTCTATCATACTCCTGTTGCAAATCCATAATAACCTAAATATAATTTTATTCTTCTTCTCCTCATTTTCTCAATCATTTTGTTTCAATGTAAAGATTGTCTCTCTATCTATCTACCACTCCTATATATCTCTATCTCTTGTTCTCACCACATCTAGTCCTTCAGCTCACTCACCACTCTTCGACCAAAATACCAGCGAGTATATACCTCCCTCTATCTAACACTCAATAAACTATCCCCCTATAATTTCTACTAGTCCCTTCTCCCTTACCCTATATAAGTAGTACTATTACCGTCTCCTCCAATCCCCTTGCCGAACTGATACCCTCCATAAAACGCTTTGTACACAACTTCCAAATTCCAATCAATCACCATCGCGCCTCCGCTCTTGATCATTTCACTAGTAATTCATCTATACCTGCAGATTTACCATTCTTCAACTTCTCACTCTACCATTACCTCCTCCTTACTAATAACCTCATCCCATAAATACCTATCCTTCTTGCACCTCAAACCCACAACACATTCACTAACACCTCCATCATTACTGTACCAATGTTCTGCAGAATTTCGAAGTGTTCTTTTCCACATCTCCCCACATCCATATTCATCAAGTTACAAAAATCGATATATCGATTAATTCATTATTCTAACCAGATTCCCCTTATTCTTCATTCTCTTACTTTCGCGCTTTCCTTCCTAGAAGAGCTCCTATCTCCTTCTTCTCATTTTTAATTAAAACAATAGTCAGCTCTTCAACAACCAACATAAAATGCACTGATATACTGACGATTCAACATATTCTTTTTTAAAAAAAAAGATATGCTTTCAGAATACTCGTATATGAATATGACAGAACAAAAATAGGTACCGGAAATATTCTCGTTTTCGGTGCGACTTCTTCCAAAATGATGACAGATCTAATATCAGGGGTTATATAGGCACTAATCTTGGACATCCACACAAAGATATCTCCAAAAGAGATCAGTTGAGTATGTGATTAGATATACAACATGACAGAAAATTAATCCCGGAGTAGAAAACTTCTCGCAGATAACACGATCGTTTTGGGTTCGATAGTAAATCAGTGATAAACAAGCTGAAACATTGAGAATTTCAATAGTTTAATTTGAAGAAAAGGAAATTGATATTCAAACGAGGACAAGGCTACGATGCGCGTCTAAAATGAGTGGAACAGTACACTGGATACATAAAAGCAATTAAAAATATATTTCCAACAGCTGATAACGTAACATGTGCAAGCAAACAATAAAACCTGAATCTGTGCTGAATGATTTCAGTCTCTAACATTACGCTGTTTAGTCAATTTCATGATATTGCTCAGCAAAACGTATGTTTCTTTAGCGAAGTTTACCCCAATTGGCAGCTCTCAAGAAAGAACATATGAAGGAAAACTATGCAGCGAAAAAGATTATCAAAAAAAGTTGTGTCAAGAACAAGATGGGCATCACAAAATATTCGAGTTCTTATGCCATTGAATAAAACTTTGTCAATGTGTAATGAAGTTGTAACAACTATTCGCTTTAAACTCAGCAAGATAGAAGCGGCCCTCGTCTATTAGGAAACTATCTGGATCATTCTCAGTTCTATACTACATGATCACCCCTTCAACAAACCAATTCTTGAACACATTAAAGCAGAGCTTCTAGAAAGATGTCAACGAAAATAAGTCAGGTTGAATCTCTCATAAAGCATTGTCTTCTTCCCTGATATCACGCCAATGAAGATTTACAACATTTGTGAGAAACTTTCTCGATTGTGCCTTAATAAGCAATATGGCACTGTACATGGAATTTCATGTGAACAAAACAGAAACGCGCGGCCAGACGAGACTGGAAGCGTCATTTGATGAAAATAGCATTGGACTTATAGATAGACAATACCTTGAAAGCTTTTGAAATAAATATGTTCAATACATCACTGGATATTGCACTTAATCAGATCAAAAAATAGATTCGTTAGTTTAACGAACGGTTGCCAGAAAACTTTATTCATTCTTGGACCAAAAAGCTTAACAAACGACTGAGGAGAAATTTTCAGAACAACAGTTAAACATCCCTCATAAGCAAACTACCCAGTGACCATTACTTGCTCCAAAGTCGAATTCTGATAGTGTTATTATTTAGAAAGTTATTAGGTAACTAGAGATTCGAAACGAAGAAGAACCTATCAGACGCATAGTTACCCGCTTACTACTTAACGTAAGAAAACATCTAGTCTGTCCTGTAAGCTAGCTTTCCCCGAACTTGCCTATATAGCGAACATATTACAGCTTATTTATTTTATCCTCTACCAGTTACAACAGCAACGGCAGAGAGAAAGGCTTCTCAAAATTAAAACATAAAAAAATTACTGAGGGAAAAGTACTATGAGCACTGTCAAGACTGAGCACTGCAATTCTGAGTATCGAGCATGAAGAAACTAGTGCAATGCAATCAATATTGATCAAGCAGTCAACGATTTCTCTTCAAAGAAGCGCAAGATGTGAAAAAATTTAACAGAAGCTACTGACTATAGTATATGATATATATATATATAAGTAACGCCGAATATATTAATTCTACTATGTAGACTATATATATCTATTACCATATACGATATCCATAGCGAATCATTATTGTATATAATGAATTATAATATATATATATCACTATATATATGTATAACTGTATTGTATTTAACGATTATATAATGCTTATATATTAAAAACTATATATACATATAAATAGTTATATATACTTATTAATTATACATATATATAAATATACTTATGAATGGTAACACTTATGTATATATATATATATATATATATACTTACTATTCACTATATATAATATATATATATATACTATATATATAAATATATATAATCAGGCGAGGTGCGCACTACCGCTCTACGTTCGCCTGTATCCGGTCGAGCGGTGAATGAATTATCAGCATAGAAAAGGGACGGGGTATGGCCGGCACTCGCGGTTTCGGCAATGCTTTTAAGTCCGCTTATTCTAGATCCCTAACTCATTCACGCCTCGCCTCGATCCCTTTAATATCAGTCACGTCGGCTTTCGCCAACAGAATGTCTCCTTACCCTCCCCGACCACGAGGCCAACTACCCTAGAATCGGTGCGGACAGCGAGGTGCGAGTCGCCAGGAATTGCGGACTTGCAAATCGGCTGCGGATCAAAAAAAAGTTTTCCGTGCTTCTTTTTACAAAACATTTAATTTAAAAAATATAGTTTACTTATAAAATTCTATGGTTATATAAAGAAAATTAATTTTTTATTTTAAGTTATATAAAAAAGTATACTTTTAGTCTAAGACTTATTGTTTTTAATAATTAAAACTTCCAAAAATATTTCAACCTCTTTAAAGGTACCATACATTTAATAAATAACATTTAATGATTTTATAGAATGAATGGCTTATTCCCCTCATCTATAACTTTAATTAATATATAGTATTAAATACATAGCAGTAGGCCAATATCTTAAATCAATTCTGTGAAAACCCAAATATATATATATATAGATTTATATATATAAACTTATATATTAATATATCTAAATAATTATATATATATACTATATATAATATTATATATTATAATATATATATAGATATATTTTAGTATATAGTATATTGATATATATATTTATTTGGGTTTTACACAGATCTGATTAAATGCAACATATTATTTATATATATTTATATATATTATAACCTAATATATAATTATATATATATTATAAATTTACATATAATCTATATATATACTTATATATACTATATAATATATTATATAATAATAATAGTAAATAGTATTATATATACATCATATGTATATATATAACTTATAATTATACCTATATAGAAATAATATATACTATACTTTTTTTATAATATACTATATAATATATAATATATATATACTATATATACATATATTATATCATATATTTATATATAGCTACCGAGCTGATACGTAGCATAGCATCGACTCTGCAGCATCGAGGCTTTCATGGATTCTACTACTGGTATGAATATGACTTTCTTATGTCGGTGGACAAAAATATTTCAGAAGGAAGGCAGAATGATTTTGGTGAGGACCTTATATTATTAGCAATGGACTGCTGTAAGTGAACTAACACCAGCACTCCTCTCACAAGACCATTCCCTTTCAGCATTGCATAGAATTTGTTGAACTTGTATTCATGAAATATAATGACACCTCTCCCTAGTCTGACGGCTTGAGAGCTAATATTAGTATCTGGTGGTATATTTGGGTCAAAGATGTAGTCGTAACTGCTTTTATTTTAGAAGCACCTATCTTTTTTGATACGGTAAATCATGTATCTCTTCATGTCCTTTTGAAGACGACACTGAGCGAGAAGCGGAAAATCTTGAGATTTTTTGTTAAATATTTCATTCAATTTTTCAAATATGATATTATAAATAAATTTTTTGTAAAATAAGGTATCTGTGATTAAGTTTTTCAATTTTAAAACTTTTTGATCATTTTAGCCATCGTGCGCTCACCTTGCAGCACTTGAATTTGCGGCCAGGTTGATTGTCTGAATAAGTGGAAAACACTTGCGACTTTTCTGGAGGTGTGGAGGTTCGATATTTGATTCCTAAATGAGAGGGGTGCCCACCTTCCTGATATATCATATATACTATTATATACTATTATACTATATATATAATATTTATATATAATATATACTATATATTATATATATATAATACTATATATATATATAATGTATATATATACTTATATAGTATATATATATATATTTAAACCATATATATCTTTACTGGTTGTTGTTTTTTTTTTCTAATTGTAAATTAAAGCCCAGTAAATCACTTGTTGTTGATTTTAAAAATATGAGAATAAAAGAATAAAAATGTAATATTAATATATATGCATATATATAATATATAGATATATATATATATATATATATATTATATAATATATAGTATATATTAGTATTTATACTTAGATATATATATAATATTATATTAATATTATAGCTATATTACGTATTATATATTATATATATAGGTCTATATAATATATATATATAGTAGTACGTAATATATAGTATATATATATAATATATACTTAGTATATATATAAAATATATATATATATATTATATATATATATGATATACTTATCCTTATATTAGATTATTATATATATATATTAATTAGATATATATATATAGTAATGAATGATAATATATATATATATAATATAAAGAGAGGGCCCCAGCAAAATTCTTGCGGGAGGGCCCCAAAAACCTTAGCGCCGCTACTGCTTACACGCCTCAAAATATAGCTCATTAACCTTCATAATTAAATAAATAATTAAATAAATAAATTTAATAAATTTAATCAAATATTTTTTAATATTATGGAACATGGATTTTTCACAAGAAATCAACGCACTACAAACAATAGACAATGCAATACCTATTTTAACAAGCCTAAATATTTAACCCTCAGAAACTCCCTATAAATGAACATTTAACTACACCATTTTTGAATGAAATTTTCTTTCATCTTTATTATTTTTCATCTTTATCATTTATAAACTACTTTCTTAATAAATTGTAGCATTAAATATAATTGACAGAACTATGAGAAACCCAATAGTAATCCTTATTTAATAAAAAAAAAAAAAAAAAAATCACACCTCAAGGCATACCCCTATTCAAGGAGGGGAACTGCTCTAAGGTAATTTCTAACCTAGGATCCGGACTAGGGATAGAACCCGCGCCCTTACCATGCGACTCTGTCGCTCTACCGACTGAGCCACGGTATTTACAAGCTTCAATATTTAACTATCACAACCCCCCCCCCTAAATGTGAACATTTAATTACACTAAATTTCAATAAAATTTAATTTCAGTTTGAACACCTACCGCTCGCAAACATGAACTTATTTAAAAATTCAAATTCAGAAACTACCCTCAATTGACATTACAACATTTAATAACATCAAATTTTAATATTTATTTCTAATATTTGAGCACCTCTCATTCAAAATCCTGGATTTCCAAAAGAAATTTTAACACTAAACACAATTTACACTATAATAAGTATTATAACAGTAATAAAAAGTATCAAGTGGCAAACCTCAATATTTAGTTATCTCAACTCCCAATAAATGAACATTTAACCGCGATAAATTTCAATGAAATTTACTATCAATTTTTGAGCACTCTATCATTCAAAAGCATCAGTTTCCACAAGAATTTGAACACTACACACAACTGATAGAACAAAACCTAACCCAACAGTAATACGGTCTATGTCATATGTCTCAATATTTAGAACTCATAAACCCCTAAATGTGAACATTTAATGACACCAAATTTCAATAAAATTTACTTCCACCTTTTAAACGCCAATCCTTTAAAAACATGGACTTCCACAAGAAATTCAAGTACAGCACACAACTGACACTAAAATAAGTATTTCGACAGTAATGCGGACTAAGTGTCAAGCCTCAATATTTAGCTCTCATAACTCCCTATAAATGAACATTTATCTACACCAAATTTCAATAAACTTCCCATTTTTGAACACCAATCATTCAAAAACGTCGACCCATAATAAATTGGAGCACTAAACAAGCACTGCACACAATTTACATTACATTATATTCCGCACTAAGTAATGAGCCTCAATATTTTAATCAGAACTCCCTATGAATGAATAAACTACATCAAATTTCAATGAAATTTACTTTCACTTTTTGAACAATTATCTTTCAAAGACGTCGACTTCCATAAGAAATTCGAGAACTGCACCCAAGTGACAGAAAAATAAATAACCCAACGGTAATAAGGCCTAGGTAACACGCCTCAACATTTAGCAATCACAACTTCCTATAAGTCACGCCTCAATATTTAGTCTCCACAATTTATTATTTGACTACATCAACTTCAATGAAATTTATTTTAAAAACTTTTTAGCATCTATCATTCAAATTCTCGACACCCACAAGAAATTAGAGCACCACACACAACTGACAGTACAATAAGTAACCTAATAGCAGTGACTACTTACTGTTAAAGTGCAGATATCCTAAAGTCTTAGCATAATTAAGTTTTTGAAAAGTGGGGTTAATTGTACGTTCAAACTGATTTTGAGACCCTGATAATACACAAATTATCTTTTTCTGCATATTTATTTAAAAATGTAGCAAATACTCACATGCTCAACACCATACTGACCAGCAGTGTTGAAGATTGACAAGGCTGTAATAAATGTTTTACAAGATATAGTTTGGAGCCAAGTTTCTTATATTAAAGATCGTATAGATTGCATAGGAGAGTTTGATAAAACTATTGATGTGTTCTTTGAAAAACAGCTTATCATCGAAGATAAACACATTGTAACTGTGCAGAAGTTACTGATTTATGACATTTTTCTTTAATCTCAAGCAGAATAGAGTTCTTTCGATTTATTACTTCATAATGTGATTTATGTAAGTTTAGGGAGAGACTGCCTGCTTCTACCCATGTTGTAATGTTATTCAATTCGTTGTTTACTTTACAGTTTAGTGTATCAATATTTCTATCCGATATTAAAATAGATGTGTCGACTGCATATTATGAATGTATAAAATTGTAACAATTTTCAAGGTCATTTGTATATATGTCGCATAAAAGCGGTCCCAAAATAGAACCTTGAGGCACCCTTTGGGAAATTGGAGAGAGGGTGGATGACTGCCTCCTAAATAAATGAACTGTTCGATTAGATAAACAAGATTGAAACCATCTTAGTGAGCCATTAGTGGTAACAAATTTTTCAAATTTACTAATGAAATTATATGTAAAGAAATCATCAAAATCCTCCCCTCGTTCCAAGAATGCCATATTTTAAACTACAAAAGAAATAAATTTATGTTTTTCGACAGGGAAACAAAAATCCAATATTAGTTGACAATTTATTTAAAACAAAGAAAATTATTCATTTTAATTTTAGACAAAATATCGTTTGCTTTTTCAATGTGGATTTTTAAAAATCTTTAGAAACATGTCCCCTCAAGGCCAAAATCCCACTAGGTCGTAACAACTTTAAAACAGAAGTAATAATAAATAATAATAATAATAATAATAATAAATAAAAAAATTATTTATTAGTATTATTATTATTATAATAATAATAATAATAATAATAATAATAATAATAAATTATTATTATTATTATTATTTCTCTAAACACGTTTACTGAATAATAAAAGGGAATATTCTTGTGAAGCTGCAAATCTCTTAGTTATGGAACCAGTCATTTTGCTAATTCTAACTAAATTAATGAGAATAATCTACCATTTCTCCCCAAGACTGGGGCTAAGGTGCGTACATGCATCGGAAAAGAAAAGCAGTAGAAGAATATGACAGAAGTCGAAAAGAAAGCCCAGCCTTACCGCCCCCTCAGTACCATTAATTAGTAAGAACTGGTCGCAATCAGAAAATCCACCCTAATGCTTCACGGGACCGCGACGGACCCTCACTATGGTAAATCGTCAATGTAAGGGTTCATCCCTTGGCCCAGGTGGGCCACAACCATACCCCATCACAAAACCCCGCCATTCACTCCACTCCTATTATGCACCTTTATTCTCGCCTCTGCCAAACTCACATTTCTCTCCTTCAGACACTCGTTTACTGCAGACTCAATCCACTTTTTCTTCGGTCTCCCAGCCGGACGGTTCCCAACACACTCGCCACTATACATCCACTTAACCAAAAGACTATCATTCATCCTTTCCACAACCCAAACCATCTCAACATACTTTCATTTATTTTCTCGTTTACCTCTTTCTTCACACTACACAACTCTCTAATACGTTCATTCCTCATTTTATCAATTCTTCTCACACCTAGCACGCCCCTAAGATTGTCCATCTGAACACATTGAACTTTAGATCTATACTTCTTATTCCAGACCATAGTCTCACTACTATACAATAACACAGGTAACAACATACCCTCATGTAAGACCCTAGCACACTCAAGACTTAGTCCCTTTACAATCACCAACGATTTAATTGCACCAGCCACCTTCCTGCCATTCACAACTTTCCTACTACACTCTGCATCATCCGTTCCCATCTCATCCAACATATACCCTAAATATTTAAACTCAGACACTTGTTCCAGCTGCTCACCATCTAACATAACTTCACACTGAGGACTGTCCTCACACAACCATAACCTTACTCTTATCTACGTATACTTTCAAACCCCTCCTTTTTACACCCCCTGCCAAATCTCTCTACCAATCCTCTCAAAACTCTCTTCAGATTCGCCACACAAAGCAAATCCTTCCACATATAATAGGTAGGGCACCTCCTCTCCATTCTCCATAATTCTAACACCATTTCCATGCCACCCTCATCTCTAATTCTTTCATAACACCATCCATCAACAAATTGAATAACCAAGGAGACAAAACACAACCTGCCTCACTCCACTATTAATACTAAACCAATCACTTTTGACACCATTTATTCTTACACACGCTTCACTATCGTCATACATACTTTTGATTCCAACAACACCACAAACACCATATATCACTAACACCTGCCATAAAAGCTTCCCTATTAACTCTCTATCATACTAACACCTGTTGCAAATCCATAAAGCATAAATACAAATCCATTCTTCTTCTCCCTCATTTTTCTCAATTATTTGCTTCAATGTAAAAAAAGATTTGATCCACACATCCTCTACCACTCCTAAAGGCGCCTTGTTCTTCACCAATCAGTCCTTCAATCACTCGACGCACTCTTTCGACCAAAATACCAGCCTTTATCTTCCCTACAACACTCAATAAACTAATTCCCCTATAATTTCTACAGTTCCCCTTATCTCCTTACCCTTATATAAGGGTACTATCACTGCTCTCCTCCATTCCCTCGGAACTATACCCTCCATAACAGCTTTGTTACAGAACCAAATCCAATCAATCACCATCGCCTACGTTCTTGATCATTTCACAAGTAATTTCCTCTAAACCTGCAGATTTACCATTCTTCAACTTTCTCAATCTACCAATTACCTCCTCTTTGCTAATAAACTCATCCCAAAAATACCTATTCCTTCTTGCACCACCAAACCCACACACATTCACTATCACCTCTTCATCACTGCCAATATTATACAGATTTTCGAAATGTTCTTTCCACACTCACTCACATCCATTTCATCAGTTACAAAAGCACCATCCTACTCATTATTCTGAGCAGGTTCCCCTTATTCTCATTTCTTAACCTTTCACTTCCTTCCCAAAGAGCTTCCTATTCCCTTGTAAGTCCCCTTTCATCCTTCTTCCAAACTGTTCATTTACCTCTTCTTTTCTCCTACGTATGCACCTTTTAGTATTTCTTTTTTCCTCATTATATAATTCCAAGCATCTTTCTTTGAAAACTTCATCATTTGCTTTTAGTACATTCAGCAGCCACGCTTCTTTTTTACTTAACCGCCTGCATCACCTCTTCATTCCATCACTCACTGTTAACATTCTTACTTCCTACTTTAGCACATACACATACTTCTTTTGCACTACTAACAATTGCTTCTTTCATTTGCTCCCAGATTTGTTTCAGTTTCAATTGTTCACATTCAACTGATTTACTTGCGAGCGTTCTTATATACTTATCCTTATTACCTTGTTCACTTAACTTCTCACTCTTAATTTTACCCACTTCCTTCCGTATCACCTTCCTCTCCATCCAAGCCCCCACTAACTTAATTTTACATAGAACATCATAATGATCCGATAATCCCATTTCTAAACCCCTCACTGATTTAACATCCAACACATACTTCAACATCTTCTTCTTCACCATCACAAAATCAATCATACTATTCACTTAGATACCATCTCTACCTACACCAACTCTAGTATACTTATGGATACTCTTATGTTTAAAGAAAGTATTAGTTACACACATACCTCTCTCCTCACAGAATTCAATCACCTTCCTACCATTCTCATTTTCTCCCGACACCCCAAAACCATATAGTATATATATAATATATATTATTAATAATAATATATAAATTATTAAACAAACTAATGAAAATGATATTACTTATTTATAAAATTTTAAAATAGGAATAAAAAATGACTTAATATATTAAAAAAAAAAAATTAAAAATTTAAAAATGAGAAATTTTAAATCCTTTTATTCATTATTCATAAGGGTTAAGACATAAAAAAAATTAATCTATAATTATTACGTTAATTAGACCAATTTGTAACAAAAAAAATATCTCACAATTAATTCTTATTTAAAAGTTAAAAGTTACAATTTCATCTTGAACATAAATAAGGGCATCAATTATGTGACACA
>JABUQX010115895.1:20000-25731 GCA_015478945.1 Trachelipus rathkii | reverse complement strand
TTCCTAACTGAGGTTGCCAATTTGCTATCATCTGCAAACTTGGAAACCTTACATTTAAGTCCCTGGTATAAATATTTTATACATATATAAAGAACAGCCACTGACCTAAGAAATCGTTACGGACCACAAACATGTTTCCTCTCCATTAATAAATACTTTTCATTTTCATTAATTATTATTATTATTATTATTATTATTATTATTATTATTATTATTATTATTATTATTATTATTAAAATTAAGACACTTATAACCAAAAATTTGATCGCTTAAATTCTGAGGGCTGAACCCTCTGATCCGTTTGCTAGCCCATATAGTATATATATATATATATATATATATATATATATATATATATATATATATATATATATATATATATATATATATATATATATATATATATACCATATATATATATATATATTTATATATATATTTATATATAGAGAGAGAGAGAGAATTTTTTTAAATATATTTTTTCAAAAATCGTTATCGTCATCGTCATCGTCATCGGCATCGTCATCGTCATCGTCATCGCAAAATTTCATAACGTCCCATCACTAATATATATATTATATATATATATATATATATATATATATATATATATATATATATATATATATATATATATATATAGGTATATATTATATATATATATATATATATATATATATATATGCATATATATATATATATATATATATATATTTGGGTTTTACACAGAATTGATTTAGATATTGCCTAGTTATTATAGTAATATAATTAATTAAAGTTATAGATGAGGGTAATAGCCATTCAGTCTATAAAATCAATTTAAATGTTATTAATATATATATTTGGGTTTTATTAAAATCAATTTAAATGTTAATAAGTAAACTATATTTTCATTTTTTAAAAAGGTGCGGAACAAAAGAGCGGAAACTTTTTTTTGATCCGCACGTGCAAGTCCGCTAATTTCCTGACGTCTCCGCACCTCCAATAGTCCACACCTATCCTGGTAGTCCGCTCGGAGCGGACTAGCGGACTAGCGGAAGTGCCCACCCTCTGATAGGCAGAGAGGCAGTAAGTTATATATATATATATATATATAGCAGAGTATATATATATATATATATATATATATATATATATATATATATTATAGCTATTATATATATATATATATATATATATATATAAAGCTTTTGTTTATTATATTTTTCTTAATAGGATTTCTTTGTATTTTTTTTTTCCCATTTAACTGTGAAGCTACAATTTATTTAAGTCTATTTTATTTAATTAACTTTATTTTACTTTTATTTCCACCGTTACTAATTAGTTAAATCTAGTTAATTCGTTTAAAATAGAAAATATATAAAATAAAATTTAAAATTAAAGAGTTTATATTTTTATAAATTTATTTTAATACGGTTTCGTTTCGCAAGACACCTAGGCTTAAGCCTAGGCTTTGAGAACTCTTTACTTGCCTAGGCTTCTGAAATGCTTTCGGCGTTAGCCTAAGCTTTCGAAATTCTGGCTTGCTATGGTTTCTGATACTCTTTCGGTCCTAGCCTAAGCTTTCGAAACTCTGACCTGCCTAGGCTTAACCTAGGCTTTTCGATACCGACTCGCCTTAGGCTTTTTCGAGTTCAAAAGGGATTATGGACATCGGAGTGGGAATAATGCTCTCCATTTTTGTTAAATATTTAATTAAGTAGGAATTAAACATCGATTTACTATTCCTTGATAAGAATTAAGTTGGGGATTAAGAAGAACGCAAAAGAAAGATTGGGAAAGAGGTCAGGGAAGAAGATAAAATAAAATATTAATATAAATAGCGTGTAATACCATTGAACAAAATTTCGATAAAGATAAACATAATAAATACGGAAAGAGAAATACATAATAAAACATGATAGTAAAATTAATGGATAACGTAAATAAAAAAGTAGAAAAGAATGAATTTGGAAAGGTGATAGCGGGGGGAATTTCAAGTACAGAATGTATCGATTAAATTCTTTCACAAAACTCAAAGGAAAAGTTTTAGTAGAAAAAATTCAATAAAAGTCAATTTAGACTTCTTTGCTTCCATAAACATTTATGTTATTTGCTTTGAGAAAGGGACACACGCACAAACACATACACTCAGACTCGTAAAAAGATTTATTATTATTATTATTATTATTATTATTATTATTATTAGCGAAATATTTATTTGCAATTAATAGCAAGTAATAGACACACAAACTCCGCACACGCAGACGCACACCCACATGCACAAAACCTCCTCTCCATATATATATATATATATATATATATATATATATATATATATATATATATCTCTATGTATATAGAAAGAGTATTTTTTATATATATATATATATATATATATAATATATATATATATATATATAGTATATATATATATATATTATATATATATATATATATATATATATATATATATATGGCCTGTTGTGATATAGGAAGTCTCTTTTTATTTTTTTGGGGAATATTTCTTGACCAGATCGTTAAGAAATACATTTATTATTATTATTATTATTATTATTATTATTATTATTATTATTATTATTATTATTATTATTATTATTATTATTATTATCATTGATATCATTATTATTATGATTATTATTATTATTATTATATTAAAAACTTAATATCAGCATTTATTTTAATGTATGATTTTGTTGCTTTTTCAAGCCTCCTGAAAGTATTTCTTTCTACATAAGAAATTTTCATTGATATTATCCTAGAATAAAATAAAACTATTGATTTGATTACAGTACCAAGCTTTCGTCCGTATTCTTCGAACATTTTCAAGGAATTATTTTATTTTTTATATTTTAAAAAATTTGATAAATTAAATATCGTATAAACTAATAACAAAATAAATAAATAGTTAATAATTTTAAAGTTAGTTGCTAATCAAAACATTGACTTTTGTTATCTAAAAATGTTTAAAAAAATTGGACATTTCATTATATTTTATATTTATTACTGGTTTATGTTTCCTTAAGAACAATGATTCCCCAAGGCGCATAAAAAAAATTTTTTCTTGTTATGATGGAGAAGCTTTCTTTTATTTTGTTATCGGGATTTTTGTGGTGTTCTTCTTTAAAATGTTGAAATAAATATAAGCCAAGTAAAGTATGTTGCGACATTCTCATGTTGAGGGTATTCGTTGTGTATCCGATATAAGCGGCGTTACATCCACTTTCAGAACATTGAAATCGGTACACAACGTTACTACTCTCACCATCCGAAAGCGCTTCACGAGTAGAAAAACACGAGCTCAGTTTCAATGGCTTATATAAAGATCTTAATATAAGCTTCTTCCCGTCTTTGCTTTAATATGCTCTTTTAAAATTAATTTTAATGTTTTCTTCTTCTCTTTTTTTCTAACTAATATTTTCAGTTTTATAATATAATATGAGCTTATCGTTTTCGTTTTCATTTATGGTATTGGTAAATAAATTATTTAAAGTGTTCTTTATAGTTTTCTCTATAATATACTGAGGGAAGTTATTGTTTATTAAATTCTGCGTTATTCTTTTAATTTTTAAAACAAAAAAGGTCCAATCAGACGATATCTTAAACGCTCTGTGAACTAAAGTCTTTATGGTGACAATTTTGTAGTTTAGAGCAGTGGTCTCCCAAGTGGGATACGCGTAACCCAGGGGCACCCAAAGTGATACTTGGGGGTACGCCAAAGAAGTAGGTTCACGATCGCTTGCGAGTTTATGGTCGTATATCAGGCGAGTGTGAGGTTCTCTCAATGTTTGTCGTGTCTTTTATTATATATATTGTATTTTATATTATATTATATTATATTATATTATGTTATATTATATTATATTATGCCTATAGGGGGTACAACTGATAATTATTTTCGTCTTAGGGGTACGCGATCAAAAAAGTTTGGAGACCACTGGTTTAGAGGAGTGAAGGAGTCGAAATTCAAGTAAGTTCCTTTATCTGTAGACTTAAGGTACTACTCCTACACGGACGAAAGCTTTGTACTGTAATCAAATCAATAGTTTTATTTTATTCTAGGATAAAATTAAAGAAAATTTCTCTTGTAGAAAGAAATTCTTTCAGGAGGCTTGAAAAACCAACGAAATAATAATTATTATTATTATTATTATTATTATTATTATTATTATTATTATTATTATTATTATTATTATTATTATTATTATTATATTTTATTTCATTTATTTTTCGTCATACATCAATGATTTTTTTATTATAGCAATTTGGCATTCAAAAACTGGAAAAAAATATTTCCTATGAAAAATAAATAAACTAAATACACACACACACACACACACATATATATATATATATATATATATCATATCTATGTATCTCTCTCTATAGCAGTAAGGTGCTATATATATATATATATATATATATATATATATATATATATATATATATATAGTATATATATATATATATATATCATCATCAACCCACCTTCTCCTCCCAGTGCGTGGCAGTGTAGAATGCACCCTGAAAACAGAAAAGTAGCAAAAATATAACGCGTCGAAAAGAAAGCCAAGCCTTACCGCCCCCTTTATACCCTTTAGTGAGAACCCGGCCGAGTTAGAAAAATACACCCTAGAGCTTCACGGGACCGCGACGGACCCGCACTATAGCATCTCGCCAATGTGAGGTTCATCCCTTGGCCCAGGTATGCCACAACCATACTCCCTAACAAAACCCACCATTCACTCCTATTATGTACCTCTTTCTCTTTCTCTCCTATGCCAAACTCATTCTCTCCTCCAGGGGACCCTTTTTACTGGGACTTAATCCACTTTTTCTTATAGCCCCAGCCGGGTCGGATTCCTGTAAAGTGGCACCTACCATTACATGCTCCGCAAAACCAAACTATTCATCATCCATCCTTCCACATGACCAAACGATCTCAATGTACTTTCATCTATTCTTTCATTTACTCCTTTCTTTACACCACACAACTCCCTAATGTGTTCATTCCTCATTTTATCAATTCTTCTTACACCTAACATGCCTTGGATTGTCCATCTGAACACATTTAGATCTATACCTCTTATTCCAGAACATAGTCTCCCTACTATTTCATCAACACCAGTTAAAACATACCCTCTTCTAAGACCCTAGTGCACTCAAGACTTAGTCCCTTTACATCCACCAAGGATTTACTTGCTCCAAGCACCTTCCCCACCATTCATAACTTTCCTATTATACTCTGCATCATCCATTCCCTTATCATCCAACATATATGCTAAGTATTTAAACTCAGACACTTGTTCCAGTTGTTCACCATTTAGCATAACTTCACACCGAGGACTGTCCTCACTCACAACTATAACTTTACTCTTATCTACATTTACTTTCAAACCCCTCCTTTTACACACCCTGACAAATTTATCTACCAACCCTCTCAAACTCTCTTCAGATTCACCACACAAAACCAAATCATCCGCATATAATAGGTAGGGCACCCTCTACTCTCTTCCATACTCCATCATTCTAACACCTTCCCCTGCCACCCGCACCTTTAATTCTTTCATAACCCCATCCATATATAAATTGAATAGCCAAGGAGACATAACACATCCTTGCCCCACCCCGCTATTAATAATAAATCAATCACATTCAACTAAATCACCATACATACTTTTGATTCCATTCAGAAGCCTACCACCAACACCATATATCACTAACACCTGCC
>JABUQX010115895.1:0-15000 GCA_015478945.1 Trachelipus rathkii | reverse complement strand
ACTAGGTTGATCGCCTTTGAAGTTCATCGTCTTGTTGATTTTGTGTCACGAAGTTGATCATCTTATTTATTTTTGTCGCAAAGTTGATTGTCTTGTTGATTCTGAGTTGCGAAGTTGATCGTCTTGTTGATTTTGGGTAGCGAAGTTGATGGTCTTGTTGTTTTTGAGTCGCGAAGTTGAAGGTCTTATTCATATTTTGACGCGAGGTTGATCGTCTTGTTGACTTTGGGTAGCAAAGTTAATCGTCTTGTTGATTTTCGGTATCTTCCAAAAATGACTAAGAACCTCTGGTGTAAACTTTAGAACTATATTTAATCTATTAATGTTATCCTTTTTCTAAAGCTAGATTAAAACTCTCGTCTCTCTCTATCTCGATATATATTATATAAATATATATAATATATATATATATATATATATAATATATATATATTATATAATATATATATATATATTATATATATATATATATATATTACAGGCGTAGGGAGGGCTGAGGGGGCTGCAGCCCCCCCCGAAATTTTCGACAATGAAATTTTTTCAGCAGAAAACAAGGTAAAAACTTTTGAATATAATTTGTAAATAATATATTATATATATATAATATATATATAATTTATCTTTAATAATATTATATTATTATATATAATATATTATATATAAATATATTATATATATATATATATATATATAAATATATATATATATAATAGAAAGATAATATTATATAATATATATATATATAGTATAATATATATATTATATATATATACTATATATATATATATATATATATAATAATATATATATATATATATATATATATATATATATATATTAAATAAAATATAAGAAAGATAATATTGAAGCTCTTATTCAGAAAAAAAATCGAAATCATAGACAAACAACTGGACACTCAAAATAAGAAAATGTGAAGGAAAATAGAGAAAAAAATTGTACCAATAATTGAAACTATACGTTTAAGTGGCCAGCAAGGTCTTGCATAAGGGGCTCAAGTGACTCTGGAAGTATTGAATTATCAACTCCATCTGAAAATGACCGGAAATTTTAGAAGCCTTTTTAGGTTTCGAGCAAATGGAGGTGACCAGGTTTTGAAAAACCACTTACTTCTATCGTCCAAAAATTCCATGTATACGAGTCCGATGATACAGAACAGAAGGAAATCATACAGTCATTTAGTTAGCTTATACAAAGGAAAATAGTAGAAGAAGTTTAATAAAACAAATTTTTTCAGATTAGGCTGAGAAACAACGATATTCCCTAACATAACAGTTTTACTTTGTTGAAATGTACGCCCGATTGGGGCTGATGGGGTGATAGTCCTTACTTTAAGAGAGGAATTTTTATCATTTGTGTGTATGATATCTCAGGGAAAGCATGCGCAAATTAATTTTCGGAGACTCGGCTATCTGGTTAAAACTTCGAAAATTAAGATGCCAAGAGATTAAGATGGAAGAGCCTCTTCCATGAGAGGCGAAAATTCCGAGGAGTGCAATCTGTATCGGAATGAGTATCCTAAACTCTATACACAGCATTGTTTAGCACATTTGTTAAATCTATGTCTCTCTGACTCTTCTAAAATTCAGGCAATTCGAAACGTCTTAGGATTCATCTCTGAAATATGGACTTTTTTCTCGATCGAGTCCGAGCGCACAAAACTTCTGGAAGATAAAATAAAAGAGTTTTCTAGTAACCCAAAAATAACGAGAGGATCAAAAAAGATGTGCGAGACCAGAGATGATGTGAACGGCATGAAGCGGTTTCCTTTTTAAAGAGACTCTTGAGCCAATACTTCGTTGGAAGAAATAAAAGAATGGCCTTGTGAATTATCACAGAAAGCTACTTCGTTGTTAAATTCAATAAGTAATTTAATTTTATAATAAATTATCGTTCTTAAGTAATTTCTTGGAATAACCACCACCTTGTCCAAAACAGTCTACAGTAAGTTCCATTTGACATTGTCACTGCAATAAACTTAGTGAAAGAAATTATTCAACTTCTCGAAAAAGATAGACAAATGCAGACACAAGAGTTAAAGCCCATATTCACACAAGCCTAAAAAATGTATGCGACAGCTTAGGTAATGAAATAACAATTCCAAGAACTATGAAGTTCCAGAAAACATCGTTGTAATGTGCCTACATCAGATCCGAATCATATTACTGCATCTCAGTTTATTCCGTTTATGTATGATCTGATTTCTTTCGTTGCATGAGCGATTTCTCTCGCCATGAAACCACTATCATTCACTTCAGTATATTTACCAGAAAGTGTAATGTACCTTATAAGCACATTGAAAAAAAAAGCATCCTCTTTATAAAGACGACCTTTCAGACCCTCACGAGGATACACAAAAAGGAGAGTGGTGTCTCTCAGTGTAAATGGCTGCTAGAAAATGAAAAACCAAAAACTGCAGATCAGTGCTTTGGCCTTAAATATGACAAGAGAGCGTTTCCAACACTGCTAGATCTCTAATATCTTGAAGAGTATGCCCGAGTCCACCGTAACAGTTGAAAGAACCTGAGTTCGACATTAGCGTCTGAAAAACGTATTTTCCGTAAATAGTGTGCTGAAGAGGATCGCATTACAGGTCTTGCTTTACTTATCAAATCATCGAATCTCAGCACAAAAGTCAGCAATGAAAATATTTTGAATCACCTCAGTCAAAAAAGCAAGGAAACTGAAATTGACCTTAAAAAACGATGGGTAAGTTCTTATGAGAATTATATATAATAATATATATATATATATATATATATATATATAATATAAATAATACTAGATATTATATATATATAATATATATAATATATATATATATATATATATAATATATAATATATATAATATATATACATATACTATATATATATATATATATATATATATATAATAATAATATATATATATATATAATATATATATATATATTATATATATATATATAATATAATAATATTATATTATATCATATATATATATATAGTATATATATATTATATATAATATAATATAATAATTATATATATAATATATATAATAATATTATTATAATTATTTCTATTATATATAATAATTATATAATATATATATAATATAATATATACTATAGATATATATATATATATAATATATATATAGATATATATATATTATATATATAGATATATAATTTAAATCTTTCATTTGAAATGTAAACACTTGGGAAAGACGCAGCCACCCCCCGAAAAAAATTCCTGGCTACGCGGGCCTGTATATATATATATATATATATACTTATATTATATATATATATATATATATATATATATATATATATATATATATATATATATAATATATATAATATAATATATATATATATATATATATATATAAACTCATTTTAAGGAATGGTATTTTTTTTACTCGCTTGTTATGAAGTGATGAGTAGTAACAAGGGGATTTTGCAAGCCTAATATGTATATATATATATATACCCGCCTTTGGCACCCCTTCGAAAGAAGCGGGTGCGCAGACCGGTTGCCCCATAGCAACGTCCGTACGTGTCTCACCCCTTAGTTTTGGCCCCCTTGCCCCCTTTAGGGGCTTAGCCCCCTTTTGATGTTTTGACCTTGATATTGGCCTTGCATACCATATCAAGGCCCGAAATTTGACCTTTCATAAAGGTTCGTGAGTTATTAAGTGGATTAAATCGAAACTCATGCAGTACCTGACGCCGTTCCTTGTAGGGAACTTGTCCTAACATGAGGTCATGTATGTACCTGTCCTGTATGTATCTGTCCTAACTTGAATTCATTTTATTTCCATCCACATTCACACCTACACCTACACACACACAAGCACACGGCTACGTATACACACAACGCACACCCACTAGGCACTTATACAACCATACACCTCCACCATAACACCACACACACACACAAACCACACACATAGGCAACATACACAACATACTTGGACACAATACCAACCCCCCTAAATACACACAACACTAACCCCTCCATAGATACATACACCCACCCTAACTCACACCCCCACACACCCACACACCTACACCTACACACACACACATGACACTTCATACACACAGACACCCGCCGCGCCCATAGACACTTACACCGCACCCATAGACACTTCACTCACCCCATAGAAACTTACCGCTCACCATAGACACTTACACTTACATCACACACACACACCACACACACACACACCACACACACACACACTGTCATGACTCACGACCTCACACACTCGATAATTTGATGCCTCAACTTTGATGCTCAACTTTGATGCCTCAGCTTTGATGGCCTTCAGGCTTTGATCCCTCAGCTTTCATTCCTCAACTTTGAGCCTCAGCTTCATGCCTCAGCTTAATGGGCTTCAGTTTGATTGGGCCAACCTTTGCATGGCTCAGCTTGAGCTCAACTTTGATGGCTCAAACTTTGAGGACTCAACTTTGTTGGTTCAACTTTGATTGCATTGCCTCAACTTGCATGGCTCAACTTCTGATGCCTCAGCATTATTGATAGTTAAAGTTGAACCGTCAAAGATGAACCGTCAAAGTTGGACTGTCAACTTTGATGGTTGCCAATCACCGTAAGGAGTGTCTAGGAGTGTTCTATTCAGTGTTCTATGAGTACAGATGCACCCAGCTGAGTGCCAGTGTATGCCAACTGGAGTGCCAAAGTGAGTGCAAATACTGCCAAGTGAGTGCCCACATAGTGCCAACTGAGGCCACTTTTTTTGCCAACTGAGTGCCACTTTTTCCAGCTTTCTACCCTCCTGAGCCTAGAAAAGCCCTAATATTGGTGTCTACCTAGTATAAGGATGAGGAGATCGATTGATGTACTATTATAAGTTGCTTAGGATGCTTGCCTACTATGATGTTAGCATTTCTAGCCTACCCTGATCATTAGAACACATCCTAATATTGTGCCTACCCCTATGTTTAAGTATCATGATTCGATGTTGTATATTATAAGTTGCTAGACTACTTGCCTACTATGAGTTTAGCCTTTTCTAGCATTTCTAGCCCGACAGAATATATATATCTAAAGAGTTACACATTTGGGCCTTGATCGCAAACGTTTCCGAGTCCGCGTCCGCAGGTGACCCCCGCCGCGAAACCGCCGCGCGCCCGCAGGCGCAAATAATTTCCGCCGTAAACCGCCGCCAGCGTCTGCCCGCAGGCGCAATATTTCCGCGCGAACGATAAATATGATATCAATGTAAACTATTCAAAGAATTTCTTTTCAAATATACTATGAGTCATTCATTTTTACTATACTAAAAACATTTTTATTTAAAAACATATACTTTACAGACCTTAAAGTAGTAAAACATTAAGATCAATAGTCCAATTGCCCTAGAACAGAGGGAATTAAGGCTTTGTTTTACTGCTTTACATCATATATTTATTAACATTTTATTTTTAAAAAATTGTATGTAAGAAGAAAAACACAAGAGTGTCTGTTATATAAACATTATATTTTACTAAAATTGTTATACGAAATTTATAAAAAACATATACTTACAGACCCTAAAGACAGTTTAAAACATAAATCAATAAGCTGGTTGATTAGCAAACCAAGGTTATAGCGGATAGTTTACTGCTTTACTGCTTTAATTAATCTCATTATTCATTATTAACTTGACGAGTATGGATTTGGAGAAATTTACGTTCCAAGTCCGGCTACCATTCTTGTAGCATGCCCAAACAGATTGGTAAAAACCTTTCTATTATGAAATTATTATTAAAAGAAATAGGATTTTTTGAAGCAATATTACCGGCGAAAATAATATGGTGCTATAATGTTTATCAGAAAAATTTAATGAATATAAAGATGTATTTCAATTTCATGAAGCATATAGCATTATTAGATCCATTGGACCCAATATAAACATGTCATAAAATATTGATTAGATGATTTAATGCACAATTGAATTTGGAAATAGCAGAAGCGTTCACAGTTTATTAATGCTTGATGATAGCAAAACGCAATACGTCTAGGCAAACCACACAGGACCGCAGGGCGGGGGAGACACTGCGACCAAGGCAAAAGCGGGGGCAGCTCACCATCTAAATATCTCGGTGTTTTTCATAACAAAGAATATTTTTCATCAAATCAAGCATATGCGAAGTGTTTCTTAAACACCCAGTAGATACTTGTTTGGACAGAGAAAAGACATGAGTCAAATTAATGTATTGGCAACTCAAATGCTTCCCCTTCAAAGGAAAGAGTTTTTAAAAGTATATAAAGAGGTTACTTCTATCCCTCACGGTTATTTATGTGTGAACTTCACCCAAAAAAACACGTACAGAGTGTTACTCCGTACCAGCATTCTACCGAATGAGATAGAAACTGTATACATACCTGAATTATGAGTGCTCTAGTTGCAAAATATTTACCTCTTATAAAAAAATTTAAAAAAGCTTAAACCATCTGAAAAACGTAAACTGATTAGGGAGGATGAGAAATAATCCAGTGTGTATGTGAAGTCTTTTTAAATCTAATAAAAGGAAATGTTCTTTAAACAGCCTCAGAGGTTAAAGCTGCGTCGTTTAGAAACTCATTAAAAAACGTCTCCCTTAAATAAAAAAATCTGAAAAATAAAAAGAGGTTTACAGAGAGGAGGCGGTGTATTCCTTCCATTACTCTTTTCAGTTATAGCCCCTTTGATAACCAAGTGGCTTGCCCAATGAAGAAGGTTGCTGTACTTCCATATAATGAGGATGAGAAAATGAAGTATAATAATACATCATCTGTACAATTCAGTTTCTCAGATTCATCATTCACAACCCTATATGACCAGTTATTGACTCACCACTGTGCAAAATCCACAATCACCAGTTTCGTCATTCACAACCCAGAATAATACGCAGATATACCACACAATATGCATCGACATTACAATTCTCTTTCACATCGACAACAGTTGCACCAACAGAATCCCTATATTGTGAACGAATCATTATCTTTTCAGCAACCTCTACCTCATAGCTTATATGATCCTAAAGTTGATCAGATAACCAATTACGAGAAAGAGGTGCACAGGATATTAAATTCAGACATTAACATCCATGAGAAACGCATCTTATACCAAGATGCCATACAAAAATTGATAGATCTTAAAGACTTTCACCTACATCCATCCCTACGTATCCCGCTAACCGATAATGTAGATATTCCTAATGAAGTAAAACTTGAAGTGAAAAATGAAGATAAATTTAAAAATATCCTAGAGGAGAGCTTACCTATTAGAGTGCGTAAATCAGGAATAGCTTTATATATTTTAAAAGATCAATTATCTTTGAATGAATCAGGGCAGATCGTAATTGATGATGAAATAGTTAAAGGTTCAAATATTGTGGATTTGATAGCTGATTCTTCTTTTTATCACGTAAACTTGAAGAAGTATCTGTAAAAGGCTGGACATGAGAGCCAAACAAACTTCAGACATTAATGTTCCCAGACTTTAATATTAAATACAACGACGACTAGCAGACTTAGATAATATCCCACGCCCAGACCTGATTCAAGTCCCTCAGCACTTCTTACGCTTCAGATAAATTTTAAACGTGTTACCAGAGGAAGAATAAGAAAAAACCTTATAGATAAACCTAGTGCGATTAAATTTTAATTAGTACTATCATTTATAATATATATATATATATATTATATATAATATATATATATATATATATATATATATATATATATATTTATATAATATATGATATATATAATATATATATATATATATATATATATATATATATATATATTTATTTAGTTGTAATGCCTGTGTATATATATTTATTTAGTTGTAATGTCTGTGTATAAATAAATATGTTATTTTAAACCTTTTTCTTTATCCCTTGGGACTTTATATCACATTCTTGTACAAATATATATATAATATATATATTAATATATATAATATAAAATATATATATAGTATATATATATAATATATATAAGTATATATATAGTATAAACGCTTACACGGTGCAGTAGACAACATGGAGGCGAAGGAGGTGGTTGATAAGTATTACTTCAAACTGTGAAGGAACCAAATAGTTTTGGGGTTTACTAGGTTTTGCTTTGTTTAGGAAATTTTGGAGAAAAAAAATTTAAAAATATATTTAGCAGGTGAAAAGCATTTACTCTACATAAAACCTGGAAGAAAAAAATTTCCTACCGGAAACCATACTCCACAGGTCATAGTTATGGCAGAAGATTTAACTAAAGATTAAAATAGTTCTTATAATGAGGATTTTCAATACATACTTTTTATTATTGACGTATACTCTAGATACTTATGGTTAAACCAATTAAAAGATCAAAAAATCCAAGACTGTGACGTGAATGCAATGAGAGAAATATATAGAAACGGAATGTAGGGCCCAAAAATTTCTGGCAGATAAGGCTGGGTGAAGTTCTATAGAATGAGTTTCAAGAAATTAACAAAGAAGTATGATATATGGTATTACAATACATTCTCAGTAAATAAGGCATATAGTTGAAAGATTCCAGCGCACGATTAAAGAGCGTATGCATAGGTATTTTACTAAAAATGAATACTTTTAAAATATATTGATATTTACTGGACGATCTAGCTTATTCTTATAACATATCTTACCATAGAACACTATTAAAGACAACACCTTTAGAAATGTTAAAGCTGGATAAACCTGATATACAAACAGGGTAAAAAAAGTTAAGAAAAATTAAAGATAATTCAGAAGTAAAGGGTGAATGACTATGTAAGAGTATCTCAATAGATGATATGTTTAGAAAAGGATTATACGCAAGCTGGATGACACAGAAATGTTTTTTAAAAGTTGTAAAATACGTAGCGTTCCCTACTGATGGTTTAAACATTATATTACCTGAGATTTAGATGGAGAAAAGATAAAAGGTGTATTTTATAAACAGGAAATACAAAAAGTACGATTTAATCCTGAAAGTTATTATGTAATAAAATTAGAAAAAATATAGGTTAAAAAGGTCGAGGCCGAGCTAAACAGTATTTGGTGAAATAGGTGGGATTACCTGCTAAGTTAATACTTAATATAAAAGCAAGTGAAATTAAGAAAATTAATCATTGCCAATATAACCCATGGAAGTGATAGTATCACTTCTATTAACTCTCCCGTCTTCAGGCCTCTTTGCGATTAATCCTGATAATAAACTCTCGGATTTTACAACTGTGTTAATGAAATCCTATACAGCTTGAAAGAGAGGTATACGAAGTAGAATTATGTATGATATTAAATACAGACATAGAAAATTTACCTCACAATCTATTCTGGCATGATGTGTACGAGTGATAGAATGTGTTTAAACTCTATTACAAGTGAAAATACTCTGTGATCTGAAAAGGACTACAATTGGTACAAAGCTGAATATATTTACAGTTCTGTTCAATTGAATACTTCTTTGAAATTTCTCTTTCTATGTTCGCTTGTAATTCTTGATACTTCCTATTTTAGTTATTTAAACGAAAAAAATCTCTTGATATGAGTATTATGTGTAAGGACTTGGTATACAAAACTGGAATGCGTACCTATGAAGATAAAGTAATAATATCTTTATATTAAAAAGTAAGTGTAAACCTGCGAAACCGTGATATGTTTTTCTCAGACGATCACCATGGCAACGTAAACATATCCGTAAACGTCGATTGTGAGTTGGATAACTCATGATATCGCCTAACTATGTTGAAGAGCGGTTATACTATATGTGCGCAGAAAAACGCCCATGACTCGGCAATGAACAAAAACGACGAAGCAGAACCGTGAGACTGCATTATACATGAGTATATGAATGCTCAACTCATCCGTATGCGTATGTTATACAAATATAATTGATCATCAATATGTAGGTAAAACTAAAGCTCCTTTATTAAGAGTAGTATATTTTCCCAAAGAGAGTAAAGTTATAACATTCCCTATATCATTATCTTCCTCTGAATAGATCAAATTTTGACTCTGTACGCTTGCATATAAAAGATGTAGAAAGAAATCCCTTCCCCTTTACATACGGAGCATTGTTGTTGCCAAAGTACATATAGAAAGAAACAGATGCAGTAACTACAGCATAATGGATTATATATAAGTGTAGTCAGTTATATTTTTTCATTCATTAACATACTCTCACAGTTGTAAAGATAGTATAAGAAAGACGTTCCCTGTAATAAGGAAGAGGAAAGGGTGTCAGATGGTTAAAAATGCAGAGGGGTATGCTGGGTATTTTTGCCAAGTTAGAGAAAAGTGCAAGGCCTTCTACTTCAGGAGAGAGTGGCAATATATAGGTAAAAAAGCTAAAAGAACAGGTTTGCATACTATTCAATATTGCGGCAGGAAATAATCCTCGTACAGCATTAAAAAAACGTATTGCCGATGCTTTCAGAGAGATTTGGATGATGTTTAAGCGTTATAATAAGACGTAAAAGTCAGGCAGGTAGACGGAACAAGAAAAAGCCTAAGCGGAAAAAAAACTCTAAAGAAAAATGTATTGATGTATTTGCTATTTAATTACTAACTGTTAACTTTACACGTGTTGCGTATTACTGTATATAAGTAACGTTTTTCATGAAATTGTTCATTATACGAGCAGAGCTCACACATACAAGATGCAATTTCCTTCATCCTTTCTAGTCCTGATGTTTGTAAGAGTGAATTGGGATCTCTTCTCCATAACCCTACCCAGTATCAGCGTAAAGCGAAATCCAACTTTAATCAGTATTCAATCCTATGCATTCAATTTCCAATACAGATGTCCTCTAGAGTTTCAATATTCCAGCGTACTTCTGATCAATACCTAGATCCATCTAAATGTGTTTTTATATGTAAAAAGAAACGAAATTGACAAACCTGATAGTTACAGATCTGTCCTCGGGTTGACGACCATATAAGTTATATACAGAATCAAATTCCTGTATTACATGTTTCACTCAGTTTGAAGTCTATCTTAACGGAACTTCACTAGGTACGTCAGCGGCTAATACCTTATAGAAAGCTATATAGAGCATTTGTTAAATTATCAGACAGCTAAAACAATCTCATCTCCAAAACATGTGGTCTTTATAGTTTCAAAGATAGTGCACATATAGATAAAGCAGGCCTAAAAGTCATAAATAATACTATGAAGTTTACGTCGATAAATAGTGATATCTCTCTCAAGAAAGACTCATCTACCATCTGTAGATACTAAAATACTTTAACCCGATCAAAGTCCTTAAATTTGCCTCGTTAAAATAAAAAGTAAAACCTACTGCTACAAGCTGTGCCGAACCTGTTTCAAAACTTTAGAGGCTTATCTCTATATTAAGAAAAAGTAAAATATTCACCACAGCGCCAATTTGGAAAAATTTGGAAAAAAAAGGGGGGGGGGGTCGGGCCTTTTTTTTTTTTTGAATAGCTACAGCTAGAAATACCTATTAAGCAGAGTTGGAAACCAAGAGATTTAATTTCACTCAAGGATTAATCGAGTATCAATATCCCTAACATTGTGAACGGAAATTTTACCACAGAAAGTAATAATAGGAATTGTTGAACATGAATAATGATTTAATATTAATAAAAAGTTACCCTATTAAATTAAAATTTGGACTTAAGGGTATTAGTTTACATGTGAATGGATTCCTCACGGACGTGATTATGAAATGGTGTATACAACGGAGACCTATCTCTATGTACTCGTCCTTTTTACGACTAATAGCCAATACTGTATCATGTAATGATAGTGGAACAGGTTTAAATCTTGAAGAATACGCAAGGAATAGTAATTTATACGCCTACGATTCTTACTGCAGACCTTTCAGCTTGTAAACGCTTATCATTTAAACATTTTGAGAAAGGATACATTAGGACTAGTCTCTCTTTTGGATCAAGTCTACAATCACTCATTACGTGTAGTAGTCACCTTGAACATCCTCATCTCATGAAATTGTCAGAGATGCCAACGTGCTTTGAAATTATTAAATGCATATGAGAGAAATAAATCGTGTTTAAAAAACTGAACATCGCTTTTTAGGAGTGTTCGTTATTAACGAAATAAACTCTGTAAAGCTGGAGAAAGATACCTGCTTCGTATTCAATACATCACCTCGTCACATCACCTCAACTGGACATTGGATTTCCGTTTATAGAGCAAAAAACGATACTGTTCACATAATTGATTCTTTGAATTTAAAATTTATTGAATAATCATTATATCACCTTATTTTTAAAATATAATAATGTAAGCTGTGTAAAAACTATGTCTTACCCTGTTCAACCCTTATATTCCAATTTATGTGGAGCCTATTGTATTTATTTCATTATATGCTTTTAAATAATGTATGTTTAAATAAGTAAAAATATTTGATGCTAAAAATTTGTTTGTCAATGATTTTATAGTTTCTGATAATTTTATAGTTTCTAATTATGTAATAAATGCTTTTAAATGAAAAAAAGCGATTTTACTACCCTTAAAACTCGTATATATATATATAGTATATTATATATATATATTATATATATAATATATATATATAATATAATATAATATCTAACTATGTTATGTATAAATCTCGCTACCGAAAACTATATATTTATATATTCATAATATAAACTAAAAATGTTTTAATAAAATTTACGTACAATTTTAGTAAAATAAAATGTTATATAACAGACACTGTGTTTTCTTCTTACATTTACAATTTTTAAAAATAAATAAAAAAAAGAGTATTAAATAAAAATATTAAAAGAAACTAATGTTAATAATATATCATGTAAAGCAGTAAAGCAGTTAAACAAAGCCTTACTATCCTCTGTGCTAGCAATTGAGCATTGATTTACTGTTTACTGCTTTAACTCGTATGAAAAGTATATGTTTTTAATAAAAATGTTAAAGTATGAAGTAAAATGAATGACTCGTTGGGATCTTGAAAAGAAACTCTCAGAATAGTAGACTTGAATATATTATCGTTCGCGCGGAAATATTGCGCCTCGGGCGCACGCGGCGGCGATACGCGGAAATATCGAGCCTGCTGGCGCGCACGCGCGGTTTCGCGCGGGGTCACCTGCGGACGCGACTCGGGAACGTGCGCGATCAAGGCCCAAATGTGTAACTCTTAGATATATATATTCTGTCGTGCAGGCTAGAAAAGCTAACTCATAGTAGGAAGTAAATCCTAACACTTTATAATATACACCAATCGAATCATGATATCTTTAAATATTAGGGTAGCACAATATTAGGCTTTCTATGATCAGGTAGCTAGAAAATGCGTAACTCATATAGGAAGCATCCTAGGCAAACTTATGATATACACCAATCGATTCCCATCATACCTTATAACCTAGGGCTAGACACAATATTGGCTAGAGCAGAGGTAGGAAAAGCTTGGAAAAAAGTGGCACTCATTGCACAATGTAACACTCAGTTGCAACTATGTGGCACTCAGGCCACTGTGTACACTCACTTTTTGCACTTGTGGCACTCACTTGGCACTTCACCTGGCACTAAATCTGATACTCATAGACACTAATAGAACATCCTAGACACTCCTACCGGTGACTGGAACCATCAAAGTTGAACAGTCAAAGTTGAACCGTCAAGATGAACCGTCAAAGTTGAACCATCAATAATGCTGAGCCATCAAAGTTGAGGCATCAAGTTGAGGCATCAAAATATCGAAGGAAATAATCTGACCAATAATCGGTGTGTGTGTTGTGGTGTGTGTGTGTGAGTGTAAGTGTAAGTGTCTATGCGTGCAGTAAGTGTCTATGGTGAGTTAAGTGTCTATGGCGTGGTATGTAAGTGTCTATGGCGGGTGTATATTTTATAAGGTCATAGTGTGTACACAAATGTGTGGTGTAGTGTAGTGTAAGGTGTGAGCTAGGGCTGGTGTCATGTATCATGGAGGGTTGTGTGGGTGTATATCAGCGGGTATGTGTCTAGTATGTGTCTTATGTGTGTGTGTGTGGTTGTGACTTAGTAGTAGGTGTCTATGTTCATCTTACTTTAAAAAAATTCTTTTATTATTTTGGGGTATGTGTGTATAAGTAGCCTAGCGGGTGTGCGGTGTGTATAAGTAGACCTTAGCGTGTGGCGTGTTGTAATACGCAGCCGTCTGTTTGTGTGTAGTGTGTAGTAGCGTGAATGCTGGATGAAATAAAATGAATCAAGTTAGGACAGAGAATACATACAGGACAGGTACATACACGCCTCATGTTAGCGACAGTTCCTAAAAAACAGGTACTGAACGTCAGGTAAATGCGATGAGTTCGATTTTAATACCACTTATCCGCTACACGAACCTTTTATGAAAGGCAATTCGCCTGTACGGTATCAAGCAAAAATTATAAATCCAAAAAATCATCAAAAGGGGGCTAAGCCCCCTAAAGGGGCCAAAGGGGGCCCAAAACTAAGGGGGGACACGTACGACGGTTGCTACGCAAACCGGCTGGCGCACCCCTTCTTCGAAGGGTGCCAAAAATTGGATATTATATATATTATATATATAATATATATTATATATTATATATAAAAAAATATATATAATAATATATATATATAATATATATATATAATTAGGATATATATATATACAACACATTTAAGGCTTGCAGAAATCCCCTTGTTACTACTGTGATGATAATAAATTTTAGTAGTAGAAAATTGACTAAAATTTTTAAATATAAAAAATCAGTAATCGAACGTTAAATTACATTTAATTCTCAATCCTTCCATTATCGATTGCTAAGAAAATGAGAATTGGGGTTGGTTGGACTCGTAGGAAATAAGGCTGGGATTGTCATTGCGGAATTTTAAAGAATAAAATGTGTCCGTATAGACGACATCATTGACTCTGAATGCCTGGCAGGTAGGGTACGGGGTGTCCCGTCTACTATATCCCCTTCCCTATAATAAGTTCATGTTTTTTTTTTTTTTTTTTTTTTTTACTTTCCCCTTCCTC
>JABUQX010115894.1:7500-16405 GCA_015478945.1 Trachelipus rathkii | reverse complement strand
TTGATCTTCCTCAAGCCTATAGAATGAAAACCTTGACCATTCATGCCACCGCATAAAAAGTTCTCTTCTGTAGGCAGCTTCTCCCATAGTTTCGCTACGAGCCTCATCTCCTCTTTCCACAATTGCAAATCATTTGAATATATCTTTGCTTCCTCTGCATGACTGTACTCTTCAGTCTTTTTTTTATTTCGTTCTTGGTGTGATTTCTTTGAAGGTGAAAGAGATGCCAATGCAATTTCGACCATGAAATTATCAAAGTCTAAAACATATCCAAATCCTCATCTTTAGTAGGTTTATAATTGCTGAAACCACCATCGTACACCATCAGTGCTGTAGCCAGGGTTTGCAGATAGGCGTTTCTTACACCTGGTGAATTTTTTTTTTTTTTTTTTTTTTTTTTTTATTTTGATAAACAAGCAAGAGCTCCTCGGTTATGTATTTAAATGCATTCAAGAGTGATTCACCATCAGAGATTGCCACTTCTTTTAGAAATTGGGTAATTTTAAGAAAAATTCCTTATTTAGAACTTTTTTTTATTTATTTTTATTTTTACAGTTGTCAACGCCCGCTCACGGGCAGAACCTATTCAAAGAGGAGGTGTTAAACGCCTCAAAAAATTCATCTAACGCAATTACGCAGATGAGCACAGGACGCAGGCCTTTAAAGTGAGGAGATTAAATTGAGTAGAAAACACAGGTGATGGAAAAAGAATTCCACAGAACAGAGGTGGGCGGAAAAAAAGAAAGCACCACAGCAAACTTTCTTGGAGTTACTAATTATCACACACAAATTCAATTGTGCCGGACACAGCACCCCTGTGCTATGAGGAGTCCGTAGAGGTGGTTGGTACGAGAGTAGAAAGTTTCCTCGAGCAACTTCCGCTACAGTACCTATTAAAAAGGATAAAGAACCACCATAGCGCCGCCCAAATAGTTAGAAGGGTCAATGTGAACTAGAAAGTAACAGACGAGTTATAAGCTTCTTTAGCCTGTGTGACTCGACACTATCCAAAAGCGATAGGTGAAACCACCCCCCCCCACCAGATATGAAGCAGTACTCCATACAAGCACGATGGACCCTTGTATAGGTGGGAGTAACTGAGAAGTGGAAAAAAAGTCCGCAGTCAAACAGAACCCAGACTTCTTTGAGGGCCCCCTAGAACGTGGTGATTTGACGGTTTTCAATACATATTTTTTGTTTATGTTAAAGCCAAGGACGTTTATATTGTCAACAGGAGAGAACAGAGAACCGTCGAAAGAAACAGGCAAAGTTAAGTGTCTTAGAGGAGGAGATTTGTAGAAGTTGCGATTTTTAAAATTACAATTTCAACAAGCTTGAGACGACCCAACCCTGGAATTCTATCCAGATCAGAGCAAATATTAATCAGGCAAAGATTAAGACGAAAGACAATTCTGAAGTAAACAGAGGGAGCAGAATTGCATACGAGGTTGAAAATGACAGCGATCGAATCAATCAGCATATGAGATGGATAGAGTTAGATGTCGCAGGTGAAAGATCAATAATGAAAAAGCAGAATCAAAGTAAGAAGATAAAAACAAGAACCCTTAGAACACCACTATCATGACAGAAAAAAAGTCGCCCCAATCAACAACAGCCGACATTGAGCGATTGAGGAAAAAGCTAGACATAAGTAAGTAAAGAGAAGAAGGAAATCCAAAGGATGGAAGCTTTGAGAGCAGTGACGCGTACCATACTCAGTCAAATCTTTGGATATGTCAACCGCCACCACACAAGTCTTCCCGGAGTTCTGAGGACGGAAAAACATAAATCTGATTAAATGAAAGTATGATCGCCAGTAGGATCACTCGAAGCGCCGAAAACCGTTCTACTGGCAATCCGGAAACAAGGGAATAGATTCCAGATGATCTAAGTGAGAGTTGAGAAGCGTTTCAAAGATCTTAGACAAGAATACAGAGTTAGAGCTTATAGGCGCAGATAGTTAGAAGGATCAACAGAAACCATCCTTCTTCCCGGAATATGTTGGAACATATGCACATTCCTAAACGAGGGAAAGTCTAAGTTTGAGCATATAGAATATAGTCTGAAGAAGAAAAAAGACTTTAGGCACACTTTCTCAAAAACTCTTAAGGATGCCATCCGGGCCTCCTAACGTTTATATATTTCAGAGCCCATGCACCAGATCAAATGAAATTACAGGTAAAGGAATAGGACACCTAGAGGAGAAGCAGGAGGAAGAGGAATGCCAGAATCGTCCAGGTAGTTAGAGGCAAAATAGGAAGTTTAAAGATGATGCCTTTTCCAGTGGGATATTAACATTAGAATCATTCAGAGCGAAATAAGGAGGAAAGATGATTTACAGAAGTTGTTAGAATGTTTCTTGGACAGAAGCTTATGAATTGTTCAATGCTAGAACCCAGGAGGTAAGCGCACCTTTCGTTTAATGAAAGTTTCGGCTTTGAAAAATGAAGGAGCATATCCCTGCAACGATTTCTAGCAAATGAAAATTGCCAAGAGTGATAGGAGAACGAGAATTTTCCACCCCCCTACGCACTGTCTCTAGCCTAAATGCCGAAGAACAAGCACGATCGAACATGGATTTTGAGTGAGGAAAAAAAGATTTAGTCCAAGAAGGAAGGAACCTGCCCATCCCATCAACAATTACAGTTCAAACTTTATCCAGCAGAAGCTGAAGCGGCTTCCAAGCTCAAAGCAAGCACTCCAATTATATTCGTCAGAAGAACCAATGCCCCCCAAATCGCCGATCAATATTGCCAAGAAAAACCACATAGGGCAAGATGGAGATTTGGAGAGGGAAAGTATACAATTGAAAGACATAAGGTTGATGCTTCAGATTTACCGATAGGAAGCGAAGGTGGAGTATTCTATAGAGAGAACGGACTTATGTGGTGAAACATTAGGTCCAAGTGGTTCAAGAATCAGTTGGACGTCAGAATTGTTTTAGGCTTCTTTAATTAGTTGTTCTAGATCGTTGAGAATACTAAATGATTCGGCTTCCTCCCCACTTAAATCAGTATGAGAGGACCAACAATCAGTACATTGTACATTGAAATCCCAAAATAGAGGAACCTCTAGTATTTGAGATGCAAGAAGATTGATAACTCAGTCTTCGTGAGAATTAGTAAGTAATCAAAAAAAGCATGAAAATCTTTCTGTTAGGAGAACAGGCAGAAGCGCAAAATTATTGTAGTAGAAGAAGAAAGATTTTTAAGCCACAGAACACGAAGTTAGAAGATTCAAGATTCTCGAGACTGATATTTAGGAACGTGTTTATACTTTACTTACATGGCACATACTCCAGCCCTTCAGATGGAAATTATAAATAATAATTATGTTGGAAGATATATTAAACGAGTTTGAAGATTGATTCTAGTCATCTGGTCTCAGACAAGACCATCTAATTAGGTAGAGTTAGAGACGGTGGTATTCCATGGATGCAGAGTTAAGAGTCAAGCCAATCTGATGTTATAAAGTCACAAAAGAAACACACGCCTGGAAAATCAGCTATCTACACGCAAACAACGATCACAATAAAAAAAAACAACATATAAAAAAATAGACAAAACCAAAGGAAAAATGAGGAAAAATTATTCTCACGTAAAACCTAAATTTAAAACCTGAAATTTTAGAAACTGTAAAAAGTGTTCCACAAAAGTATCAAAAAGATGAATAATCCAGAAGTTTAAAAACACACTTGCGCACTCACACGCTCTCACGAAATTGCGTACAAAAAGAAAAAAAAAAAAAAATATATTGATCAACAAAAGCAGTAGAAGAATAAATCGATAAGTGAATAAATAATAGCTGTCCAAATAGTAAAATTAGTTAAAGCCCAAGTTGGGGAAACGCTAAAAAACTAAGTTTAAAAAAGAAATCGAGAAAAAAAAAAAACATAGTACTAGCCATCTATATCGAAGTAGATTATTATTATTCTAAAAAGTAAACTTACAAACCTCATAATAATTTACACTGACGAACTTCACATTAAAACTTAAGTTTCACCCCACAAAAATGGCCGCATACTACCGATGCCAGATAACTATCGAGTACATCCCTAGTACACTACAAATATTTTTTTGAAAAATTATTTAATGTAAATTTTGCAAAGCCAGTGTCACTCTTACGTTCGAACAACAACCATAATTTATATTATGGGTAAACAACAATATCCAAATTTAACTCGATTATCGCGAAAAAACTAATCGAATTGATAACATTACCATCAAACCGAACTATTACCGGGTTTTTTTACAACTTTGAGAGGCTGTAATTTTTTTTCCTAAGCAGCAGCGACCGATTTTCGTTTTCACATATTCCTTATTATTATTTTTTTAGAGATGTCCTGTGATTTTCATAAAATCGGGGGTGACAACCCTCTGGGTAACAATAACCAAAATAATAATGAAGAATAAAAAAATGAAAATTAAGTTTTTAGGAAAAAAAGTTAGAGCCTCGCAAAGTTTAAAATTTTCCTATAGTCTTTCTTCTAAAAAAAAAATCAGTGGGCCTTGTGCTCATTTTAGGGCCATCCTATTTCAGGTTATGATAAGATTTGTTAATTCTACATTGATTTACTCTGTGTATACCTAATAAAATATATCAAAACCTGAACTAGAGGGCCTGAAATGAGACCTAACCTGGATGGATCAAAAATGAAAAGTCTATGGGATTTTAACTTTAAGAGGCTGTAACTTTTTTTCCTTCATTATTATTTTTTTTAGAGTATATATATATATATATATATATATATATATAATGTGATTTTTATAAAAATCGAGGGTGAAGCCCCTCTGCCTACTATTACCTTAAATGTTTTTATGGCAATCATTTACAATAATTGCCTCTAAACAGATTTGGTAATAGTCCATTTGAGGGTAATGTATCAACATCGATATTTTAGAAAAGATAATCAATTTTATAATATTGCCTTCTAGGAGAGTTGGCATTTCATTTGAATTAGCCTATACAGAATGTGTTTAAAGGCTTGCAATAGATATTTAAAAAACAAGTAAAAAACAAATGTAATATATGCACACATTTACACAAATATAAAATATTAATTCACTAGATCTTTTATTATATATATATATAATATATATATAATAAATATATAATATATATTTATATATATATATATTATATATAATATATATATATATATATAGATAATATTATAATTATTAAATATACTATATAATATATATAATTTATATAGTTATCACTCACTTAATCAGTTTTCAGTATTTTCTTTATTTTATGTTTAGGTAGCTGTTAGGTTAACTGCGTAACTTAACCTACCTAACTAGTCATAACCTAACCTTAAAAAAAAAAAATTTAAGAAAAATACCTTAAACTGAGGTGAAATGAGGGATCAACTATATATAATATACCGATATATATTCCGTTATAAAATATATTATATATATATATATAATATTATATATATATATATATATATATATTATATATATAATATAATATATATATATAATATAGTAATACTGTTAGACAGCGACCCACCATTTTCTGAAAAATTTTCTAGTTTCAAATAAATCTTTAAGTTAAGCAAAGGTCAAGTTTTTCAAGGTTATATTTATTTCGGAGCGTGCAGAATTAATTATGCCAAAGCTTGCCAAATCGCATTTAGGACAGCAACGAATGTTTACTTATGAAGTTAGAAATTTTTTTAAATTAGAAAAAAATGCTGGTGAGCAGGGACAGGCGAGAACAAATTTTTTGGTCTCAAAATGTGTTGGTCGCTGTCTACAGTATTACCATAATATAATTATATATATATAATAATATAATATATTATATATATATTAGGAATGACCGCTATCTCGGCTCGGCTCCGGCTGCCGGCAGTTCCGGCCCTTTTTAAAGATCTCAGCTCCCGCCCGCCGAGACCACTAGTCTCGGCTTTTCTCCGGCCGAGACCTATATTTAAAAAGGTCGAATATTAATCGAAAAAATATAGAATTCTTCATTCGCAAGAAATAAACAAGTCGATTAATCGATAGTAATGTCTATAAAAAGAGAAGATTCATATCAAAAGTGAAAAAAAACTTATTTAAGTATTTTTTTTTGTTTGTCATTCGATAATATTAAGTCAAAACAATGAACTAAAATTATAAAAAGTTTTTTTATAATTAACATAACTTATTAATAATATCATAAATTACGTAGACAAATATAAATTGACTAAAATTATTTTGTATAAAAAACTTGAAAGATTCGCTATTCTTAATGACCAACTACCTAAAAAAATTTACAAAATGATAAATCAAGCTTTAAAAATGCAATACAGAATAGGTAAATGAAATTAAAAGAACATTTAAACTACATGCCATATCTGACCCAAAAGACCTAAAATTATTATGAATTTATCCACTTAATCTGTTAAATGATTAAAGATTAAGTTTTAACAAACAAAATTTGAAATATATATATATAATATATATAATAGATATATTATATATATATATAATTAATATATAATATAATATAATTATGTATATATATACTATATATATATAATATATATATATATTATAGTATATATATATAAAGTTAATGTACCAGCGTGTAATACGATACGTAGTAGTAGTATCCACAATAGCAAATTTTGTGAGAAAAAAGAATCTTAAATCTATTATTGTTTACAGCAATAAAGTCAGTTGAAGAAAGTTAAATAGCTAGCATGCTTATTAGGGTCACCATTCTCTAATATTTAAATTAAATGCTCCTTAAATTATGATGAAGCAAACAGAGGCTGATCCAGCTGTGTTGAAGAAAGACTGATTCCTTTACTTGTAGAAATATTTCCTGCTTGCTAAACATTCTCTCGCCTAAAATACACCTTGAAGTCGGAGCGAGAATCATATTCCTAGCTAATTCATTAAGACGCAAAGTCAGTGATAAATAGCTGTTTCTTTCTTTCCACCATAACAGTAGATCAGCATTCCGATTTTCGTTTCCTATAAGTGATGTTGCAAAATAGTTACCACAGTAGTTTGACTAGAGATTTCTTTATTCTTGTTGTTTTGTATCACTGAAGTATTCATCTAGGAAAGTTCTTGAAAATCCTTTTTGTTTGATCAATTCCACTTGTTTGATTCTGTATCTGAATATTTCTTCATTTTTTCCAACAAATTTTTCTTTTCACATGTCCATATCATCGTAGCTGCTTCTTTTGTTTTTGTTTATTGACAGAGTGGATTTTCAATTCTTTCATTATGTCCTCAGTTCTTTTTTAATCTTTCAGGGTAACTTCCTTTATCAACCTCAATATCCTCATCTTCGTCGCATCCATCCTTCACTTTTGTACTTTAGTAAGGGCCCAAAATTCAGTTCCATACATCAGTAACGGTCTCAATACCGTTTTACATACTATCATTTTCATTCCTTTGGGCATTTCTTTCTTCATTAATATTGGGTATAGTGCACCAACATTTTTAGTTATTTTTTTTCATTCTTTTCTTCAACTCATCTTCATTTCCTCCCACCCCCTTCACAATCACCTCAAATATTTGAATTTTTCCACCTGTCTCAGTGCAGTTTCTTATATTCTCATGTTTAAATTCTCCTTCACCCTAGCTACTTTCATAATTTCTGTCTTTTCGGTGCTTATTTTCATATTCAATCTTCTCATTTGGTCATTCCATCTGTCCATCATCTCCTGTAGATCAGCTCCCTCCTCCGCTATTAGGGCTGCGTCGTCAGCATAGAACAGGATGTGCTCCGCATTTTCCTCTCTATAAATTCTCTTTAAACAGTAGTTCATATATATATATATATATATATATATATATATATATATATATATATATATATATATATATATATATATATATATATATATATTATATATACTATATATATATTAATATTTATGAACAGTAACGGTGAAAAACGCTTCCTGTCTTAACTCCCGTATCTACATTAACCCTCTCTCATCCCCAATTCCCTCATTATCTTGTTTCTGGAAGTCTGGTATGTGCTTTTAATTGTTCTTATTAGCGATTGATTCAATACTCGTGTTCTCAGCATTTTCCAAACTTTCTCTATTTATCCTATCAAATGCTTTTTCAAAGTCCACAACCAGCCACATCATTCTTCTATCGTCTTTTCTATCAACATTTTCATGTAGAATTATGGCCTCTTATGCTTCTTCTTGAAGTCTTATCTTTTATATTCTTCATATATCTTGCTAGCTACATTTAAAAGTGCTATCCCTCCTTAGTACCAATACATCTTTGATCACAACTTATCCTGATATTATGTCATATGTTGCTTGCTATCATTCTCTGCGGCCACGCTTCTTCTCTCCATATCTCTTCTTTTTTATTATCGTACAACAATGTTATTCATTTCTTCTTCCTATCCTACAGAGCTCGACACTTAATTCGTCTTCTGGGCCAGGCTTTTCCTGTTCTTTAAATATTTACTACATCTCTACCTTTTCTAATGTTATTTCCTCTCTTGTCTTCGTTCAGCCTCCACCTCCATCCCACACTCTCAATATCCTCGCCCACTCCCCACAGTTTAGCAACTCCTCAAAATACTTTCTCCATCTCTCCATACACCTCCCTGATCTTCTGTCAGGATCTCTCCCTCCTTAGTTCATATTGCAAGCCGTTTCGAATCTGCCTTCGTATGCCTTCGCCAATCAGTATATTTAACTTTCCTGGCAACCTCCAGCTCTGCCCAATTCTTTCCTATGATTGTTTCATTGAGCGTTTCTTTATATTTTCATCATTTCCCTGGCCACTACGTATATTATTCTATTTTCTTCATTTCTTCTCTTCATACATAATCTATATTTTTGTTTTATTAGATATGCCAGTTTTTACCTCTTCATTCCACCATGCCGCTCTTTCTTTTCCTCTACCAACCTTCTTCACAC
>JABUQX010115893.1:0-43611 GCA_015478945.1 Trachelipus rathkii | reverse complement strand
GATTTCCCAATAGTTGCAGTAAATCAATACTTTTAACGAGTTCAGATTGCAGTAAGCAACCATCTATTCTATATATCACAACTCCTCTCCACACCACTGTTTTTCTCTGAATTTTTTCACTTGCGCCCATCCATTCCGATAGCACACACACTTGATAGCCTCTTTAACTTTTCCTCCATAATTTTGAATTCAGTTCAAAATTTTATAGTTCGTAAATCTTTACAGCAGTTTTCATCAAGTGTTTTTTAAACGAATAAAGGTCTATTATTGAACCCCTGGCAGGAATACAAGCAATGTATCTCGGATCCATCGTCGTTATCGTGATTAATATGAAAAGATCTGTATTTATCATCGTTGGTAAACCGCAAAGCTCCTCGTCGATATCAACAAAGGTTTGTAGAGATGCGAGGAGAGTCATCGTTACCCAGTACAGCGAAAAAAACTGTCCTATGACGGAAATCGTCATGTTATATATATATATTTATTTTTTTGTAATGATTGTTAAAAATAACCACATCAGAAGAAAGTAAACAATATACGACGCATTATTTACTTTTCATATTTTATTTTTTTGTTGTTTTTTTTTTTTTTATTTTTTTTTTTTTCGGTCTCATATTTCCAGTCAACAACAACAACCAACCAACAACCAACAACGGATAAACATGCTACAAAAATAAGTTCTTACTTCTAACGCAACTCCAACACGACTAATGATGCTAACGTCAACATTGTTTTCAACTTAACTAAATTTATTGATTGACAGAATCTAAGACATAAGGTTACGAATCAAAAAAACTACACACCTTATCGCTAGAATAAGATCAACTACACCATTAACGAAAGTTCCACTATTGAATCAGCCAGGAACTAGTACCTAGCACATGTCGTACAAAAACGTAATCCCTATTCACACTTTTCCAAGCATATCCTCACATACTCTACAGTCTTTCTTTCATTAACAACATATATTATCGTCGGCATTTAGAGTGATACATTCATCGGATACAATAGCACAACAATGTTCGCTTGTATATACAACCATCGAAATATGATGCTAACATAGACAGAGGTTTTCTATTAATAAAGGACTAACATTAGCATCATTTATGAACTAAGAAAATAAATGTTTACAACGCACCAACTAACACAACTCTTAAGCACGAATAAGAGTGTTACATTTAACACATAATTTCGACAATATTATACTCATATAAGTGTTCTATGAATCTGAGATTTAGGAACCTATTCCATAACTTTTCTCCAAGAATATATTGGTCAACCTGACTATCATAATTCTTAGCTACTTGACATATTAGTAATATTACTAATACAAGGATTCATTAATCGTTGTCCTAATTTCATCTATACTTGACCACACGAATAAACCTGTAACACATATTAGAGTTCTATCCACACCATAACACAAAAATAAGTTCTTAATACTAACCATCGGAAATATGGCAATCGCGTACACAACGTTTTTACATTATAATACAGCTATACATACAATAACCTTAACTAAGAATATAATTGTACAACGAACAAACCTCTTAACCACACCCCGCATTTACTACATAAACACAAAACATTATACAAGTACGTCTGCAGCTTAACGAGCGTAATTAGTATACGCTAACACTTTCGTAGCAAGAACGTAAACCTATTCACACTCTTTTCTAGCATATCTTTTCGAAATCCCATTTTGAACTTTGTACCTATTAAAATCCATCGACGGGTTCTTGAAACCCCAATGACATCACATGACATTCTTCTTGTGGTGTTTACTTGCGTTAAAACTACACAAATTTCTTTCGCATCAACTTCTGTCCATATTCTCAACCAAAAAATTCATCACAAACTCGTCTAAATATCACAATCCATAGCGAATAATTGCAAATATACTAAACAAAGTTTTAACCCAAACATAACAAAAATAGCCAAAATTTCATACCTACATACACATAAAAATAATTTGAATAATACGTCACAAGATAATCGTGAATAGTTCTACTGATTACGTTAAATCAGCGACAATCTGTAAATCATAAATTCAAACCACCTCTCCTTGCAGACCACCCACCTCACTCCCAGCCTGCCTATGATCTATTGGATACTATTCGATTCAAGACTATATTTCGAGTATCGATTTTGACAAAAACATTATACATAAAAAAAATTCTTAGGCTATACTGACCACCTACAAAAAATGCTTAAACCAACAAGTGTTTACATCACAAAAGCTACATCATGCCATACCGCAACTAAGAATTATAAGCTACAAAGGCAACCTAACATACCTCGCGTATCGAAAATCACGACAAATCCATGAACATATTCCCGTAGCTATCATAAGGTTAAAGAGCTAATAGGAGCATCCATTACTCCGATATTTTCCCTTTTCTCGCCATTCAGCAACATGGTAAAGGCTCGTATCATTCTAACAAAATCCCTTGACAAAGGGGAGCCAATCCTATCAAAGATTACCCAACCATCTCTGAAATGCAATTAACACTATCTTCATCAAGTGTACTCGTTGTGAGCTAAACTATATTGCCAATGACTCTATTGAAGTAAGAACATAGACATAGCATCTATATAAGTCTTTGAGGCAAACCTATACAGCATTAACCCAAGCAAAAACTAACCTATGGCTCAACGTTTTAAACATCCATCGTCAGTTAGACACAGTTTAATATCTTTACAAAATTCTTTGGGCCTCAAGCCATTCGGCTGAGGCCTTACCCATCTTCGAGGGTAATGCTACTGCTTCACACACTCGGTATCCCGCTCTCTCAGAGTGCACCACCGCCTTTCGAACGCGACCTCCCCCTGGGTTTCTCTCTCAGGAAGGTAATGTGTGTTGGCTTTAGATACTCTCTCTTTTGATTCAATGAAAACTGTTTTATTCGTAAGTTTAGGTACGTTATGTTAAAATATTACTATAGCAATGTGAAAATAACACTGATTGTTAGAAAGCGAGTGCTCGATTTTTGCTAAGATCCAACTGGTCCTTTGTGTAACTGACGCATGATGTTTACGAACCGTAGCATAGCGGTATTTGTGTGGGTGAGATTGTGTAGTGCCCGTAGAATTCTGCTGATAGTGTGCGCGATTGTTTGGTGTTTTATCTCATAGTGTCCAATTGTATGTTGAACTCAAAACAGTGACACTGATGATGCATAGCTGTAATTCTGAGCTTCAAGATAGTTCGGTTATTTATTTATTTTTTAAATTGGATACGCTTTACCTGTTGCTGGCATATGCGAGGATAAAGGGAGGAACATATCGAGATTCCGTATGACTATTAGCTACTTTACCTTTTCTAGATAGCATTTTCAGGAGTTAGCTGATCTATTATTACCCGCAGAGGTATGTTTAGGTTTCGCCCGTTATTGTACATTATATTCTTAGTTGCCGTTATATATATAGCAAATTTATTGTCAGTAATACTTATGAATATTATTTTATCATTTGTAGCGCAGTTATATAAAGAACTTTTTTATGTTATTTTGTATCCTAATGAGTTGATATCAAAGAAGACGTGTTGGAAGGTTCGTATAGGTTCAATAGATCATAGCGTGGCATGGGTAGGCGTCTTGCTAAGTACTGGCTTGGTTTGAATCTTCTACTAATTAAGATTGTACTGCTTGAAAATCCACGTTAAACTATACTTTAGCTGTCGATTAATCTTATTCAAAAAATTATTTCATAGTCGACTTGTGCTATTAATAATATGTAGAAATTTAGGTTTTTATTATAACTTTGCTTATTTTTGCACATCCATTCGCTATGGATAAGTGATATTAGACCGAAGGTTGTGCATGAATCTTTTGTATAAGATATTATCGAGTTTATGAACTGAACTTTGTTACGTTGACGCTTATTTCTGTTTTCAGTATGACTTTTAGCCACGGCTTTTCTTAAATTTTTTGTTTTAAACTTTTTTGTGATTCAATGTAAAATAACATCATATGTTTTTGCTTGAAAAAGGGTAGAATAGTTTTACGGTTGTGGACGAAAGTTTAGGCTACGACTGCTTGTTGAAGTGCTGAGTTGGAATGTGTAGGAGTAGAGTCGTACGGAGTTGGTTAGGGAGTGTGTCGGTGCTACATCATACTCTAGTAGGGGTGGGGACTGTTATGTAATGGTAAAACAAACGTGGTTGGTGTTACGTGGAGCATATGCGCAGTGTGGAGAGATGAAGAACGTAGTGGGAGTTGGGATGTAAAGCGGTCATGGTGTACCAGGTATGCGGGCTCAGAGAGACAAGACCAAAGTAGTGAATAATCCGCGGTTAGATGAGCTTATGGCAAGGGGTAAATATGACGATAAGCGGTGAGAGAATGCTGGATCAGACAAGGTCAGGAGACGGTTGTACGCTGGGTGAGGCTATTATATCTCTACAGTGAGGGGAACGTACAAGTAACACTAGCGTTGCCTAAGTGGTGTGGAGTGTGTCGGGGGCACAGTAAGGCGTAGGGTCAGATTGAGGGCTGAGGTAGCGGTAGAATAGAAACCGATAGCACAATATTTCGAGTGAGAGTAGATAAGAACTCAGTGGGCTATGCATCCGAAAGGCATTGACTCGAAATTGCGACGTACAACCAGTGGTGAATGGAATATTGTAAACAGATGTGATGAGAGAGGCGTGACAAAAGTGGTGAAAGTAGTGACGTGACGCTGGTGCTAGGTCACTGTACGTGGCGGTAGAGTGGAACGGGTGTGCAAAGGTCTAGCTGTATCCTGTAGCCGGAAGTGTGTGTAGAGTGGTATGTCGTACATGTAATTGCGGGAGTCTGGTAAGGCGATTCTTAGCGTAAATAGGGAAAACAAGTTCGGTAAGCAAATAGGTCGTGTGGGGTGTGTGACATAAACTAGTGGTGACATATGGTGGGTGGTGTGGTGGTCTTAACCGAGTGAAACTCAGGAGACCGGTTGACATGGAAGGTCGGTGCGGTTGCGCTGGAGTGGCGGTGACTCCTGAGGTGAAAGAAAGAATCTGCATACGCTAAAGGCGGGGGTTTACGCCATACGATGCTCCGCAGCGTAGACAGTGGTTGCGCGCATGGACTGGTACGATACACGCCGCGCATCTCGTTACACCTTTCGTATATCTGCACGAGGAGCGGTGAGTGTGCCCCAACGATGTGGGGTCAGTACTGTGGTAACGCTGCAACCGGAGTGCAAGAGATACCGGATACGATCTGCGTGATGCCGGCCAGAGCGGTCAAAGTAAGAGACGATAGTGCGGTGGGGCGGATGATGCAAGCAAGAGGATCACATCGCTCAGCAGCAAGGCTAGGAGATAAGGGAGGTGGGATCCGCGGGATCGACGATGGTAGTGGAAAGATTAGCCAGACTGGGACAGGGTAATGGGCGATAGTAGAAGAATGGTCGCGATAGTACACTGCATCCGAGAATGGTTAAAAACCGAAGTATGGAGTGATCGCAACTTAGTGGAAACCCAATGATGGCGTGCACATGTGCATGGCGGACGGGGTAGAGGCTGCACGTGTGGCACGGCAGCGGAGAAATATGAACCAGCACATTGCTCTAACATGAAAAACGGCCCCTAACGTCCATTCGAAGATGGACATACTCTGAGGACTGAAGACACTGATAGCACCAGTTGGCGGTCGTTGTAAGTCGCATGACGATTGACACGTTCGACAACATAGTGTGGTCCGGAAATACAGACGAGTACAGAGTGCGATTGGAGAAGGAGTCTCCTTGTAGTGGTGGAGAAAAAAGAGGTGTGGCGATCGTGCGAGACGCTCGCGAAAAGAGTGTAGGGGCTGAAGGCAAGGATACTACAATGCTGTCAAAGATGGTGAGTCGTGAGAGCAGAGTACATGAGAGCTACCCAACTGGAGCCTACGTGCTCTCTGTGGATGAGCAGGATAGAAGTAAATGTAAACGGATGTGTATGATGATGAGTGGTAGGACGTAGAGACGGGCGGTCAATGACAAATATGGGAGAAAAATGGGGAAAACGGGTTGACGGCTCTGTCGGAGGGCGATTGTTGATTGACTTACGGGTGGGTAGGCCCGTTAAGGCGTCTGGGGGTGTGTAGAGTGTGATGGGAAGTAGGTGAGCCTGACAGAGGGTGAAAAACTTACGTGGACGTTGCCGGTGTGAGGGTATGATCGCATGTTGAGGGAACGGTCGAGGCGAAGCTGGCTGTAAATAGGTAGCTAGGTAGGTGGGAAAAGTACAGTGTGCAGGGATATAGGGGGATAAAGGATGATTAGGTACGCATGGCCGCATGGTGTGAGGACGTGTACGGGGTTATCTGAGCAGTTATCGGTGAAATGGGTCTAGTGGCTGACAGAAGATGTCTAGGTTGGGTAAGTGCGACGTGTGACCGATAGGTGGGAAAACTGGTCACAGTGTAGCAGACGGCGCGGGTCTGTATGGATGTAATGACACAAGGTATGGGTAAAGGTGGGTAAGATAGTGCGTGTGAATGTAAAAGAACAGTGTATGGTGAGAGCATGCTGACAAAGTGTGAATAAGTCGACCGGGTGTGAGTGGTATGGTGAGTACTGACGTGTGTAAGTGTGTGGTGAAACTGGGTAACCGTGAAGCCATATCGGTAAAATGTGTCGTGAGTGGCGGTTGGGTCAGAGCATAGTGTGCAATCGACGTGAAAGGAAGCTTGTGATGAACGGGGAAACGTGGGTGTCGTGACGTTGCAATCAGAAGATGTGATGCGGGTATAGAAGAACGGTGAGTGTGTAGTGTAGTGGAGCCAAATGAGACTGCGAAGAACGTGACGTGTGGAAGCAATAGAGCAGGGTAGATTCAGTATGAGGCGGGATGGCCAGGAGGTGCGCGGGATGGGGAGGGGATGGGGGTGTGATGGTGTTAAAGTGGGAAATATTAACGGGGCGTGGTAAGGTAAAATGTTAACAGGAAGCGGGAAGAGACTATGGCGGACAAGGGGAATTAAGTTTACGGGTGGGGTGGTGTATGGTGGAGTACAGGTACGTCGTGGGTAAGGGTGAAACGGGTAACTGAACCAGTTCGCTGCGTGGAAGATCGGCTGGGTAGGGTGCGGGCGGTGCGATAAGGCAGAGGGCAGACGTGGCCGAAGGAGGATGTGAATGGTGGAAAACTGGTCGCAACGGGCAACATAGATGAGGAGCGGACGGATAAGAACTGGATGGTGGGATGGTAGCCAGAATGGACCGAAATAGGAGACTGGATCAAGAGAGCTGAGTGCAACGAGGATCGGGAGGGCCAGTTCCGGCGAGGGAGGGAGGGGAGATCTTGACGGACGTACGGGGGGAGGGGATGAAACGAAAGGGTGAGTGAAAAAAAGGTGACGGAAAGTCAAATGAAGCAATAGATGCTAAGAGACGCACCAAGCGACCCAGTGCAGTGGGGGTGCGGAGGGGGCGGAGGGGGGCGTAGTAGGAGGAGTGTGAGGAGAGGTAGGGAAAAACGTTAACATGGTGCGGAAGTTAGAACAAAAAGATAGAAATGGTAGTGTGTACGGTATATGGAGGTATGTGTAGGTATGGTTGGGAGGGGACAAATCCAGCATGTCGAAAGCGTTACAGGACTGCCGATAACAGAGATGTGAAGAACACCAACATGGGTACGAGTAAGTATGGCACCGCCAGGCAGCCTCCAGCACCAGGTCCCGAGCCAACTGCAGTCAGAGTCCAAGACCAAGTCGTCGCGAGAAAGTTACACTTCGGAAGCCTCGTCACCAAAGGGTCAGCCGTGAGACCGCATTCAAGGACAGTGTTGGGGCAGTGGTGGGGCCCCCTGGGGAGACCCAGGGGCGTGGAACGGGCGGCTACAGGAGTGTACTCATCATGCAAACCACCCAGTCAAAGTTTGTCACACGAGACGCTGTAAGGTCAGGATCTGGGAGACAGGAAAGCTGTCGGTCCGAGTTGAGCGCAGAAACCGAGCGAAGAAGAAAGCCGCCGCGAAGCGAGAGTTGGGAATGCGGTAAAAACGAGTTCCTGACGCGAGCGCGCGACTTCAGTATGCGATGTCCAGCGAAGCAAGTTCGTCAGTCGTCAATAGAATGAATATAGAATAATATGTGTGTATGGAGCGCACACGCCGCGCGTCGGGGGCGGTTCGGCCAACATGACCTTTCCGGGCGGGTGGACCGTCCAGGGGCGTGCGCCGACACGCGGGTGTGAGCTTAGCGCACCCGCATGGGAGGCGCCACGAAGGTGCGGAAGCGCAAGATCAGCGGCCACCCGTCGGGGGCCCCCCCGCATATTACAGCGAGAGGATCGTGAAACGGACGGTGTGCGAGCTTAAACCCATATAGAGATGAGATGTCGCAAGGTGGCAGGACCTAGACCGCTTAAGCGGCAGAGCGAAAAAAAAAAAAAAAAAAAAAAAAAAAAAAAAAAAAATAATAAAAAAAATAGCGGTGGTAGAGTACGCAGTGTGAAGATTCACTAACATAGATAGATAATGTATAATAATATATAATATAACGAGAGTATAGGAAGTAGGAGAATATATGGAGAGAGAAAAGATATAGGATAGTGATATAGTATAGAGAGATAGAAATAAGAGATATAGTAGATACTAGAATATGAGATATAGAGTGACTAGATATACGAGAGAGAGAGAGAGATGAGGAGTGATAATATATAGTAGAATACAGATAGATGATCGATAGAGAGGAGTAATCAGTAGATAACTGAGCAGTAGTTGACTATATGATAATATAGAGTAAGTTATATATAGTAGACGAGAGAGATTACCTATGTAGAATAAATAGAGTACCTACGAATAGGAGAGAGATAGAGAAGAGATAGATAAATAGAGAGAGAAGACGATAACCCGGAGAAACCGAGATATAGAGATTAGATGTAGGGGTGCCGCCAAGCGAGGGGAGAAAAGGAGGGTGCCGAAATGGGGCGAACGGAAACCCACAAATAGGAGCAGGTCCGTGTGCAGAGGGTGGCCGAGAGCCAAGAGGGGGAACACGATGGGGAGCAGTCGAACCCAGCCGCGCGCTGGTGGGCGGGCAAAGGGGTGCAAAAAAACCGAAGGGGGACGTGGCGACGACAGCGGGGCCGGTAGTCGCTGGAACGGTGCGGCAGGATGGTCGCATTGTAGTATCTGCAATCAGAGGCCAGAGTGGGCGAAGTAATGCGATATATACGAGATGTGTGTGCGACTGGAGGCGAACCGAGCGAGAAACGCGGGCAGCAAAATGTACGCAGGACCTTTCGAGAACGAACGGATGAGATGGAGACATAGTGAAGGGTGGGTGGAAGGAAGGATGTGGGTGGTAGGGCGGGTAAAAGCGGAGAATAAGAGATATAATAGTAAAAGAGAGTGTAAAAGAGAGAAGAGATAGAGAGGATAAGAGATTGAAAAATTAAGAAATAGAAAGAGAAGATAGAGATATGAGAGACGAGTGAAGAGTAGAGAGAAGAGAGAGAAGAAAGAAAGAAAGAGTAGATATGAGAGGGAAGATAAGAGAGAGAAGAGAAAAATGGAAAGAGAAGAGAGAGAGTAGTAGAGAGGGGAAAAAACAGGGGCGGGAGGGGGGGGGGGGAAAAAAACACAAAAGTGGAAAAAACAAAAGGGGGTAGGAGTGTGTGGGTGTGGAGGAGAGGAGAGAAAGGACTAGAGAGGTTGGGAGGAGAGAGGAGGAGGAGGAGGGGGAGGGGCGGTGGGGGAGGACCGGGAGGGAGGCGGGCGGGGCGGAGCGGGGTGAAGAGGGAGCTCGGTAGCGGAGGAGAGGAGCGGAGAGGGAGTGAGGGGTGGGTGGGGGGGGGGGGGGAGGGGTGAGGCGGGAGGAGTGAGGAGAGGAGCGGAGGAGGGGGAGGGGAGTGGGGGGGGGGGGGGGGGGGGGGGGGGGGGGGGTGTAGAGAGATAGAGTATGAGAGAAAAGGAGAGAGAGAGAAGAGAGGATCAATAATAGGATATAGGAGAGATATAGAGGATCAACAAAAGGGGCATTAACATGGTGTGTGGTGGACGGTGTAGGAGAAAAGAGAGGGTAGGAAGGTGTGTGAGGGATGGGAGGGAGAGCGGTAGGCGGAAGGAGACGGCGTGGAAACACAAGGAATCCGAAGGACGAGAGGGGGGGGAGGGAAGGGAGCGAAGGAAAGATGAGGGAGGGGGCTGGGGAAAGAAGGGTGAATGTTGCGAGGGAAAGTGAGTGAGGGAGGAAGGGAGTAGCGAGCAGTAGGTGTAGGTGAACAAAGTGGAGTGAGGGGACGGGAGTGGAGAGGAAAGTGATGAGTGAAGGAAGGGGGTAAAAAGAAGAGGTGAGATAAGGGGTAGTGACAAGGGTAAAGGATAAGTGAGGGAAGAACGCGCGCAAGGAAAGCAGAGGAAGGGGAACAAGGGAAACGTAAGAAAGCTGAAGCAAAGAAGAGAGCAAGTGGAAGCAAGGGCAGAAGGAAGGAGTGGGCAAAGGAAGTAGGGGGGTGGGCGAAAGTCTGAGAAGGAAGAAGGATTAACAAGGAGGGGGAAGTGAAGAGGCTTAGGCAAGCGGGGGAAAACGGAAAAACAGCAGGGGGGAATGACTAAAGCAAAGAGATAAGCAAAAGAAGAGCGTGAAGTGAGCAGAAGAGGAAAAAGGAAGCTAAAATATGCAGTTACCGGAAGAGAAAAGACAGTAAAGTGAACCAGGGGGGAAGAGGTAGAAGTGGCATACAGATAGGAAGCGCGGTGGGGAGGGCGAAAAGGGGAAGAAGGAGAATAGGGAACCGGCGTTAAAGGAAGGGGAAGAGGAGGGTGGGGAACGAGGAATTATGGAGGGGGGAGGGGGAAAGAACACGGTGGAAGAAGTCGGCAAATTGGGCAGAAGGTGAGCGGATAATGACGGGGGGTGGAGGGGATGACAAGAAGGAATAGGAAGTGAGGAGGAGGTCACAGAAAGAGGAGAAGAGGGGGAGAGTGAAAAGTTGGAAAGAAGGGTAAGCTCAGAAGAGGGAAATGACTGGGGGAAAATGGAGCAAAACGGCAGCAAGAGGGGAGGATGTGGAGCTGTGGAAGTTGGGTTAAGAAGCGTGTGAGGAGCGGGAGAGGTCGAGAGGGAGAGAGAAGCAAAGAGGACGTGAAGTAAGGGGAGGGAAGAAAGGAACGGGTAGAAAATGAGAGGGGAGTTTAGGGGATGACGGTGGAGGGAGCGATGGCTGGGGGTTGGGCGAAAAGAGGCGCCGAGTGGACGGAAGATGAGGGGGAGAACAAGCTGAGGGGAGAGGAGTAGAGGATGGGGGATCAAAGCTGTAGCATGGAAGCAAAGGAGAGAGAAAAGACGAGGAGAGAAGTAAAGGGTAGGGAGGGGTAGGAGTGCAACAGGCGAGGAGAGTGAAGAGCAAGGGCTGGTGGCAAGGGAGGAGAGTATAGGGTGGATAGGCGGGCGGAAGGGAAGCTAAAAGGAGGGAGGACGAGAGGGAGCGTGGGGAGATAAAGGGTGGCAAAAGGGAGGGGTAGGAGAAAGAGCGGAGGGAGGCAGGGGGTGTGTGATGGCTCGTCGTGGTAGTGGCAGGGTGGAGATGGGAGGGTTGATGGAAAGAAGGTGAAGGGGGATGACAGGAAAGTGGGGTGGAGAAGGAGGAGATGGATTGGAGGTGCCCCCACTTATGATAGCGGAGAGTGTGGTGGTGGGGGAGCGATAGTCCGAAGAGGTGTGAAAGGATGGTAGAAGAGGGCAGGGGGTAAAAGAGGGGCGAAGTAAAACGGGTGAGAAAGAGTGAGGTGAGGTTGCGGGGAGGAGCAGGCCTCAGGGGGAATGGTAGGGGAAGGGCGCAGCGGAACAAGTGCTGAGGGTGTAAGAGTGAGGTATGGGGGCAGAAAAGGGAACGCGAGAGGCAGAGTGGAGGAGGAAAGGTGAATGGCAGGGAAGTGGGCGTGGGCAGTAAAGCGTGGGGGAATGAAAGGGATACAGGCCGCTGAGGCGCTGAGGGTGCGGACAGAGGGTAGGGGTACCGGGGGATGGTTAGAGAGGAAGGACGTAGGGTCGTGAAGAAGAAGTTAGAAGCGAAAGGCAAGGTGGTGTTCAGATGGGCAATCGTAGGGCAGGCGTAGGTGTGGAGAAGAAGGGATAAATGAGGAAAAAATAGGTAGAGAGGTGGGGGGGGGAAGAAAGGTGAACGAGGGAGAAAAGAAAGGTATGGTAGGATGGGGTGTGCATGGGGAAAGGGTGAATGAGTTATGTAGAAAGGCGATTTCTTAGAGGGGGCATGATACAACTCTACAAAATATTTACTTCTCTCGATAATGCTGAAACCAATAAATTCCTTATGGTAGACCACGGAAGGGAAACCAGGTGATATGAAAATTAAGAAGACATGCCGTCTTGATGTAAGAAAATACTCATTCAGTAATATAGTTGTTAATATTTGGAATAGTTTGCCTCAGGAAGTTGTTGATTGTGACTCACTTGCAGCATTTAAGAGAGGTTTGGATAGGTATATGGATGGTATGGGTATAATATAGTGGATAATGACCAAGCCAAATTGGCGTTTTTTTAGTTAGCTATTAAAGTTTAACTGCATTCTTTAACGATGACAATAGTCAAATTAAAAACTTGTAGTGTATAATTAGCAGTTACGTTAGCTATGGATTTTGCTTTTGGTAGTAGTTGCTTTATACATTAGCCTATTAATTAACTTTCTTTCTACTATGATATAGAACAGGGATGGCGAATCACTGACCCCGCGGGTCACAAGGTGACTCACTTCTCTTTTAGGTATTTATACTGAACAAATGTCCAGTTATACTACTGTGAGAGGAGCCTTCAGGAGGCATCCATACACTTCTTTATAATTTAAGAATCTCAAAAATCTTCGTTCATTATTGAACGATGATTTCTGAGAAAAGTTTAAGAGTATTCTGAAGTGAACGCTCATACACTCTCAACTACTCAAGTATTTAATTCAAACAGTTGTTATAAAACACTTCTTCTATTCAATTTAAATTATACGGTACCATTATCGTAACTTATTCTATGCCACTTTGCGTTACGCACATAGTGTTGTTTTTAAACTTCTGAGTCTTGACAATCTTGCAATTGTTATCTATCTAAATAGGATGCCACCACATTCGGTGAGCTCTAAACAGTAATCCATATCACAGTCTCTTGCTTTATCTTCTTTTCCTCCACATATAATATCTCTATTCATTAATCGTCTATGACCTCATGTATATCACCGTACTGTGATTGATAGCATCCCAATGCGGACCACCCGCCGACCTAACTAATCTGGCCTCATCTAACTCTATCACTTCCGCTCACATCACATGACTTCACATAACACTCTCTAGCTTCAACCACCATCCTATCCAAAATCGTACACCCTATCTTCTATATTGCTTCCCTACCGCCCCTCTTAATACCTTCAACTCGACCATGTGTTAGATCCCCTAAGTCACCACTTAAATCCATCTCCGATCAATCGACCTACACCTATTTCTTCCCACTATCACGAGACTTATCTTTTCATATCCCTTCTCGTGTGTGTCTCACACACATCTGTCTCACAACCCCCTCCCACCCCTCCTCCTCCACTACCACCAAAATCCAACTCATACAGCTATTCTCCATCCCTAATTCACAACCCTGCTCTCAATCAATCTACAATCTTCTCACACAACCAACCTGTTTCTCTCTCTCCCTCACATCTCATCTCTAGATATCTCAAGAATCCCGCCTATTAATTATAGCATTTCAAACTTCTGATACTTACTGATTCCCTTGATGTCATTCACACCTCAGTCAAACGCACTATAACAACTGCACAGAGAGCTCTCTCTCTCTCACTCTATCAACGAGCCTACGCCTCAAATTACATCCCGATAATTGATGTGCCTCTATCCAGACCACTCACTCATACCCACTCACTGCTTGCCGGCCTATCCCACATCCTCTAACGCCACCTCAGCTTCACCTTCTCTATATTAATTCACTATACACCCCGTCAGCAAGCCCTCCGAACTATACGTATTCATACCCCTTACCCCACTTCACACTACAGCCTGTCATCTAAGTATATCACAATACAGCTCATCTACTACACTGACTACTACTATCCTAACTTACCTACAGTCCACCTCACTTAACGCCTGACTTATACTACCCCTACTATATTGTACCCTATTAAATTATATATACTTACTATAATTATCATATGTATATATAACTATCGATACGATATACCAAAACTGATCATACCACAACCCCCTCTACCCAGCACACACCGCCACACCTCACCACCGAACCTATCCGCGTCGCAGCACACTCACCCCCACCATCCGCCAACTAATACTACTCCTACTCACTGCCACCTGTCCACATAATGACTTCGTCACATAACCCAACCTCTCCTCGCTCACTGACCCGTCCATCCTCCAAACCTCCACCGCGTACCCCAGATCCGCCCTCTACTATGACCCCTCCCTACTACATTAGATCGGACAGGCGGCCTGGCTGTCCCCACACACCTCGCCCCTTCTCCATTATCAGACACTAACCGCACCTCTCGTCTACACTTATCGCGCCCCACCGTACATTGCAACAACGCAGATCCAGCTGTCCACCCTCCCCTACCCACGAACGCAACACCGTCCAGGACCCAACAAGAAGAGGGAACAAACAACCCACGCAACCAGAGTGCAGTGCAAAACAGACCAGGGCGCCCCACGCAAAATCGGGAAAGAAAACCCTCACTTGGCGTACACCAAACCCTAGAAGGCCACTGACGCCATAATACTCCGTTGATGCTGTACTCGAAGTCGCCGAACCCAAAACGTCCTTGAGCCCACCTGCCGCTGCCATGGGCGCCGAAATCCTTAGAAAAGAATAAAGCATCTCCAACATTCACCCGCGCCCAGCCCCAGATAGATAGAAGGGGTTTCAAGTTGAACCTGGAAATGAGAACAGTTTATAAAGCCTTTTTTGGCCTATTGCGACCCATCAAACCCGTAAACACTCACAACTACCTAAAACCGGTGGAAACAGCAAGCAGCACCCCCCAGAGGTAGAGCCACAGCTAATCCCATACAAAAAGGTGACTGAGGCCCTTTAGTCACAAGCAGTGGAGTCAACACGCTAGGGACAAAGCCAAAAAAAGTCCCCTTCGCAGCCAAACAAAGAAGCTACCAGTTACATCTCGATAAGTTACTCACTGAACGCCCTACTCATCGACTACCGGCCTGCACTGAGCGCCTATCTATCAATTAAGTTATACGACGTCGCATAGGTACCTCACTACAATAGACCCATCTATAGGTATATGGATAGGTGAAGTGATGGATAGAGTCTCAAACTGTTATGTATATTTAAATCAATTTTATTCTGATTAAGGCGAACAGGAACGAAGACTTTGGATCAGAGTAATTAAAATCCCGCTAGTAGTCGTCACTTAGAAGTATTAAGACGAAATGCTGATTTTATCGTTGACGCGGAGTCGATTTTTGTGCTGTCATATTTAAAGTATATTGAGATGATGTTGATTAAGAGTAATATAGAAACTGTGTAAGGAAAAACTAGCAAACTAATGCTAACTCATGAAGCAATCGACTGAGATGAGCCTTACTCTCTCTCGCACACCCATATAGACTAGAGAGCACTACTATCGTACTAATACATATACGTATATGTAGAAAAGACACGGAAAGAAATATATAATCGTTAACGGCAAGATTATGAATAGCAAAGCCTTCCTAAATCTATGTAAATAAAAATATGACTATCAACGTCCAAAATATCATGCTGTAAATGTATAGAATTGTTCGGTGAAATTCCACAAGTGATGTCGTACGGTGTTAAAATAACACTGAGATGAGATGGCTTCCGTTCATATTATCAATAACTATGGAGGTCATCAAATATAGTATAACATTTGAATTGATTTTATTTACCACGAATTTTATTTTTTCCTAATACTGGCAAACTCAATGAGAATATTCAATATGAGCGTAGAGTGATTACATAGAAGTAGTATAATAGATACAGGAACTAGAGTATTATCACACACGCACATGATGTTCTTACACAAGGATATATACGTATGAATACGTAAGATCGCTCTTTAATGATTCTCGTGAAAGATCTCATAGATGCGTATACAATGATAGCCCGCCGAAGTTCCGAGTCTTCATGAAGACGATCTTCGTTAAGGAGATGGTTCGTGAAGACGAAATCTCTCCAATAGAATGCTTCACGCGTAAGAAACGATGTTCACTTACTCTATCGCGAGATTCCCACTCCTGTCACTAATCTTCAGTGTGCTGTCGATCATTATCATATGTAATCCATCGCCCAAGATCCTACGGTGCTCTATAATCCTCCCGCATAGTAGTATATATCCTAATCATGTTAAAAGACCCCCGCACTGAAGAGAGCATGCTATGATACACCGTCAAGTTAAGATAGGCGCAAATTAGAGATATTCATTATCACAGCTCTATAAGAATTATATTCACACTAACTCTATGCATACTGCGGAAGCCGTCACTGGCGATCGGGAAAGAACGTGAATGCATGGACGTCCAGATGATCTAAGAAAGGTAGAGTTGAGAAAGGGTTCCAAACTAGAGTTAATACTAGATAAGAACAGTGCATTAAGTATTAGTTTAATACTCCACACTGAAAGCTTCAGGTCTATGTGATATATATCCATACTCAAGCTATTCTCTATTTTGAATGGTGTATTTAAAATGTTTGTTAATTGTTTTCATGGTCATATATTGTTTATGGTCAGACAGTAGCTCAATGTATGTAGTACCAGAAAACAAAGTATACGATCTATTATTATATATTTTCTTTGTACCTAAACCAGGTATCTTTTGTTTTCTGTACAATATCACTAATCCATCATAAATTCAGAAATTACAATTGCTCTCACTATACTAGGTCTCTCATCTCTATCACTTTTCCCTAAACTATCATTTTTATAACTAAATCCATATTTATTTCCTCCTTTCCCTAATTTCTCATCTTCTTCATCCATCCAAACTCATCACAAGATGAACTCGTAGAGAAGAAGGAGACTGGAGGACTGTACCCCCAGGAATGTTTGGTGAGTAATAGCAAATAGTTAGAACGAAAATAACACACTCACATTAAGAAAAAATATAGAACAATTTTGAAGCATAATTTACACAAAATATATATAAAAAATTATAATTTTATGTGGAAGAAGTGGAAAGAACTTAGATTCAATTGATAGATGAAGGCCAATTAAGTGAAGAAAGAGATTATAACATAAAAGTTTGTAGCTGGCAAGGGAACCAGAGTAAGGAAAGAAAGTTGGAAGAAAAGTCAGAAAAGAATAAGGGAAAAAAAAAAATGACAGATAAGAAGAGCAGAGTTCAAAAAAAAAAGAGAAAGGGAAAGAGGAGCACAGAAAAGCAAAAAGGAAAAAGAAGAAAAAGTAAAAGAGATACTATCTACAATCGAAAGCACTTCCTATTACCTACTTTTAGCTCATACGTCGGATACTGTTACCCTCCTATCCACTCCTATTCTCAATCTAGTATATATATATTCAAAGTATCATAGAAAATACTTCTATCACCTAAATCTAAAAATAAACCTACTACACAATCTAATACATCTCCTCGATATAGCCTCAGTATTCTCGCAACATCCCTCAACTCTCCAATTAACCGATTCCCATCAACACTTACTGAATTCTCCTACTCTCTCACTATCTCACTACTTGCATCTCCAAACGCTACTCTACCCGCCTATCTAATCAATCACATCACTTACCAGCTGCTTCACCTCCGTCACTACACCTAACTACCATGCACCCTCTACGTCCCTCTATCACCTAGCCTCTCACCCCTAACTCTTCATTAAACTATATTACAACAACTAATATATATACATATCTCAACCCTTTCTTCGTCCTATATCCCTAATAATAAACGCCCCAACAAATATCGACGCTCACCACTAGAGATCCACAAGTCCCAACTTTAAATCACGCACAGACTGACCTACCTCTCTACACCCTAACACTATACACCAATCACAACACCACCCGCCCAACATCACATCTAAACTCTCCACCCTGCCGAACCCCCCCACCACAACACCACAAATCATCAGACCTTATACTATACCCTTGCACAGCATCACCCCTCGCCCTTCCTACCCACCCCACAACCCTGTCCCCATCTCCCTACAACCTCTCGATCTTATCGACTCCTCCCACCTAGCTTAACCGCCCCACTCCCTCTCTCCACCTTACCTCATCATCCACGCCGAATACCATAGCAACTTCCCATCCCTCTTCTTCTGCGCATCTCCTCTCCTCTATATTCTTCCACTGACCATCACTATTCTCTTATATCTCTATTATCTCTCGTCACCACTTCCTCCTTTCCAACACCACCCCAACTCTCCACTCCAAACCTATCATATCGATAGCTCCCTTAACCCCTTTTATATATATATTATATTATATACCACCCCAACCCACTACCTATATTCCCTCACATCCTCCCCCCATATCACCCACCGTCCAGTACCCTCACCACACCTCACAACTCCCTACCTCACCATCGACTATACCACCTACTATCATATGACGAATCACATCACCTACATCCATCTATAGCCCACGTACCAACTCAATATTACCTTCACTCACCCTCCTATCCTCCTAACCTACCCCTCCCTACTCCACTCCTACACTTAGCATGATCTATACCCTCCTCTACGATCCACCTCGCATACGCCTACTCACACTTCCCACACCTATCCTCTGCATCTATGCTCCCCTCACTCACTGCGGCAATGCCACTCCCCTAAAGCCTGACTATACTTACAGTCTTCTCCTCTCCCAGTTAGACTACCACGTGTTCTAACTTATTACTCCCTACCCCCGATCCCTCATCATCTATACTACTTATCTTCACTCGATCCCGTCCTCTATCACTCTACATATCACCACGAATACTCCTCTACTCATCGCACCAATATCTCTACTCTCTCACACTCGCTCTCCGTCTAAATATCTATCATTTATCACCCCCTATCATCTACTCCACTCACTAATATATTTCCTCACCTATCTCTCTCTCCAACACTACCTCCTCCCTTCTATCTCTAATCTCTTACACTACTACGTATCATACTCTTATCTCTATACCATCCATTAAGCTCATACTCCTCTATCAATAACCATCTAACTCTCCCTTCCCACATCATCTTATCACTCTACAATTCGAACTCCATCTCTCTCCGTCTATCACTCACTGCTTACTACTCATACTAAATTCTACGATCTATCTACATAATCTCTCTACCGTAATATATACGCTACATATAATATACCAACCTCTCACCATCTCACTAACCCTCCACTTATCCTCTCACTCCCAGTCATCTCATAATAATATATATATATATATATAATTATTTACCCTCCATCCCCGCCATCTCACATTCATCTCCACCACTGTAACATCTCGCAGCAGTGACACACCTCTATCTATACTCTACATCATCACAGCATATAATACACCACCACCTATCTCCCCTCCACTGATAAATCATACTCGCTTATCACGCTCCCACACTCTATCTATATATCGTCCAAACCCTTGCTATCCCTTTTTATATGCCTCTCTATCCCCAAACTGTAAAAATCCCTTCCCAACATCCTACACTTCCCCTCACCCGCTTGGCCCTACACCAACACCCTCCCACCCCCCCCTCCCCGCCCCCTCCCCCTCCTCCACCATTGCAACGCACCCCCGCTCCCACACCTCCCCTCCCCAGCCACTCACCCCACCACGCCTCTCCCTCCACACCCAGCTCCCCCCCCCCCCCACCCTCCCACCCACCACCTCCCCACTTACCCCCCCCACTCTCACTCACAACCCAGCACACCCCACTCCCTCTCCGCACCCCCCCCATCCCTCCTATATCCTTCCCCTTTCTCCCACCCCCTCTTCAACCCACCCCATTCCACTCCACTCCCCATCCCTCCCCTTTTCTCATACACCCCACCCCAACTTCCCTATAACCTCTACCTCCACAACCTCCCCCCCAATCGCCCCACACTACACCCTCCCTCCATATCACCTCTCTTATCACACCTCCATCTCCCCCATCCTAACACACATCTCACCCTCACCATCCATCAACCTATCCTCCCCCCTCACCTATCCACAGACTAATCCAGTCCATCTTCTCACCCCCCCCACAAACCATCTATCTCCACCCTGCCATAATCTCAAGTACCCACACTTCCATGACAACTCTCACTCATTACACACCTACACCCATCATCCAATCCTACCACACACCGCCCATCACCATCCACTATCCCCACCATCCCCAACACCCCCCCCTCCTCCTCTACAACTCCTCTACACTCCTCCCCACCTCCCACCATTCCATTCCAAGTCTCCCCCCTAATCTCTCTCCCCCACATCCACCCCAAGCTCTACCATTCTCTCTCCATACAATCTACACCCATCACCAGCACATCACTCCTCCATCTCCTTCTTCACCCCCACATCCTCACAGACACCACCAACCTAATCACCTATCCACACGCCCCACTCCCCTCGCCCATCACATCCTCGCCATCCCCCGTCCTAACACCTCCCTGCCCCATTCACCACTACTCTCTTACAGCCCTATACTATCGCTACCTTTCTTATCCACTCCCCCCGTTCGCCATCCCCGCTCACCTACTGTCATCCAAGCCCTAATCCTCTATCCACTCCCACCCTAACCTATTCTGCACTCATACTCCGATCCGTCCACTCCCCCTCCTCAATACTACCCTCTAACTATACCAACACTCCCAGCATCTATCATCCCCACCAGCTCCCCCCACCACATCCATCCAAACGCCCACCACCCCCCCCCCCTCCCCACACCCCCCCACCCCCCCTCCCCCCTCCCCCACCCATCCTACAATCCACCCCTCACTCTAACTCCCCTCACCTCCCCCCTCCCCCTATCCCCCTCCCCACTTCGAATCCTCCTCTCCTCCCTCTCATCTATTCTAATGTCACCTCCCTCCTCTACATCACGCACCCTCCGCCCGTCCTCGCTCCCCCATCCTCGTCATATACCATCCCCCAACCTGCCCACTACCCCTTCCCCCCCTCCCCCCCGCCATCCCATCCCCCCCCCACCCTCAATCCCCCTCCCCCTGTCTCCCCCCTCCCCTTCCTACCCACACCTCACCTCACCTCTCCCTCTATCCTCTCGCCAGTCACAGACACAGACCATTCACTCATCGCGCATACCAACCATATCCATAACAGCTAAGCCTTCAGACTGAATATCACACCACTACTCCCACACAAACCTCATGTTATCCAGCCACTACGCAGCACTAAGACACCCAAGCGTCATACTACATCAATCCAATCCCACACTCATCCGCCACACCTACACACGTAACCCGGATACCCCTCATACCCATCCCCAACAGACCCATCATCTGCATCAATCCCCCCAACATGCACTCCTCTCATAGTCTCAGCCTAACAACGCATCATCATCTTCATCTATCCTATACTCCCTCACCCATCTACTAGCCTAGATTTCCCCCTACAAAACATAAATCCATCTCTGCCCACCCCAGTACTCTACCCCTATATAACTACCACACGCCCTCTTGTCTTAACTACTCTCCATCCTCCCAGCTTCACTCTCCTACATCCCCAGCACTCCACAGTCACTCACCCCTACCAAACCGACAAACACACGCCTCCCGCATCATCCCACAACGCATTCACCACTCCACATACTCTCAACTCCACACCATCCCTCACTCATCCTACCCACGGTACACAACCCACCACCACACTCCATCAACATCATAAAAAACCCATATCAAAACCAACTAGACAATACTCACCCACCACCGACTCTGCTGCCACGCCCTGTATATTAAGCATCACTCCTTCCCTCTATCCTCTCCTATCCACTCCTCTCCTCTCCAACATACCCTCTTTATCCATACTCTATCCCCCAACCCTATTACTTCACTATCTCCCTTCAGATCACTCCTCCTATGCTTACAGCAGTCCTATCTCCTACTCTCACCCTCTCCCTCATACACTACTCCATCCCCCTCTTCCTTATTACTTCCTCTCCTTACTTACCTCTACCTCTCTATCGCCTCTCTTACCCCTATATCTTACACAGCCTCTCACTACACCCTCCAACCCCCACATCTCACCACTCCTTCTCTACTTATTCTACGTCTCTTCTATCTACCTACCCCCTGCCCATCGCACTATCTACTCCTCTCTCATATCACACTCTCTCCCTCGACTCTCCCCTATCTTCTATCATCTACTATGTCATATCGACCTCCGTCTCAGTCTCTCCACTGCGCTGTCTCTCGCTGCGTCTCCGCCATGCAGTTGTGATCGCGAGTCTACTGCTCCGTGCTCTTGCGATTCAAAGCTCGTCTCATCCGCCTACATCCGCTCTCCTCTTTGTCGCGTCCTTACCCCTTGCTGCATCGCCACTTTCTGCACTCTATCAATACCCTACCCTAATCAACCGACCTCCTCATCACAGACATCCTGTCATACTCCTCAGCTCTACTAGATCTCTATACTCTCCATTACCTCCCTCACTCTATCAATACTGACTCACAAATCTCCCCTAGACCTCCCCTACCCATTAATAGAGGACTCTTCTCTGACCACTCCCTCTAATTTAGCTGACTGTGGTCCCTCTCATAATCCTCCTCCTACCAATCTCCATATGACCGTTTTACAATCCTCCACTCTCAGCGATCACCTCTTCTTTGCTTGACGTCTACAATACATACTCTTCAACTCCTATCCTAATACACTGGTCCAGGTTTTGGTGATCGACCTACAGTTATCCTTCTACTATGCAGACTTACTAACTATCACCCCGCCTCACACTCTATCTATCAAATTATTCCCCTTCCATTTAACAGGTGAAATCGTCTCCTCTCCTACGAGTAATACTGGCTTTCTGTAATCACATCTCTCTATACTCTTTTTCCACCTACCTTCTCTCCAAGAAACCATATCATCTCCTATCTAATTCAAGAGGTTTAAAGTCTTTACCGATCCACTCCAGAAAATCACCAACAACATAATCCCATTCTCCTCTTCGAATATCTATCTATACCTATCCTCCCACCATCCCCTCCTACACCCATCAACCACTCCTAACCCCGCCATCCACTCGGGCTCCTTACATATGTTATATCACATGTTCTCAACCCATTGACCATTGATCTCCTTCCCACACTACTCTCTCTAGCCTCCCCTACCCCGACAAGAATTAAAAATGTTTTATTTTCTAATTATTTTTTAAAGTTCAGACTTCGACCTGAGACCCCTACCTCCTCTTCCTCATCCACCCTGCTATCTCCTCACCCCCTCTCCCGTATCACTCGCCTCAACCTTATCTACTCCTGCCGCCCATCTAAAACTCTCGACGACCATCAAACTACCCCCCGGTCACCTACTACAATCAACATATCTATACTCCTACACGCGAATTTATCATTACCTCTCCACTACATCCCCGACACTCACTAACTAATACAGCCCACGAACTACACGCATGCTGACATAACTGGACAGACACTATCGCCGATAGCCTCCCATCAACTCTCCCGCCACCCTCCAAGCCGCACTCCTACCCGCACCCTCTGCATGTTTCTTCTCACATCCCCAAAACCCCCGCGCTAGATATCCTATATATATACGACAACCCGACCGATCCCCCACGTAACTACCTCACCCCCTCGACCCCCCCACGCCCCCAGCCCCCCACGCATGTATACTAACCCACCCCATCCCACCCCCCCACCTTACTCCCCCCCGCCTCCCGCCCCCCCCCCCCCCCCTCCCAGCTCCCAGCCTCCTCATCTCCCGACTTATGATGGCTGCAACTCCCTCCCCTCCCCCCCCCCACCCCCCCCACCCCCCCCCCCCCCCACCCCCCCCGCCCCCCCCCTCCTCTCTATTCGCTCCACCACCCCTCCCCCCTCGGTAAAGCACGCCGCCGGTCCCCCTCCTCCCCCCCCACTCGCCCTCCCCTCCCCCCCCCCCCCCCACCCTCTCCCCCCCCCCCCCCTCCCCCCCCCCCTCCCGCCCCCTCCCCCCCCCTCCCCCCCCTCCTCCTCTCCCCCTCCCCCCCCCCCCCCGCCCCACCCCCCCCCCACACCCCCCTCCTCCCCCCCTCCCCGCCCACGCCCCCCCCCCACCACAACTCCCTATCCCACCCCCCCCACTCCCCCCCATCTCCTATCCTCCCCAACCACATACTTCAGCCCTACCCCACCACCCCCTCCCTCCCCCCCTACTCCCCCCCCCTTCCTCACTGCTCCGCCTACCTCCACACTACGCCCCCCCCACACCTCTACCCCACCTATTATATATAATCCTCACCTACCGCCTCCTCCCCCCCCCAGGCCCCCCCTCCTCCCTTGCCCTCCCCATATCCACGTTGCACCTTCCCCTCCACACTCCACCCTCCCTCCCTCCCCCCTCACCCCCTCCTCCCCCACTTATCCCTCCCTCACTCCCCCCTCGCCTTCTCTTATCCTCCTCTACCTCTCTCTTATTCGACTACAAACTGCCTCAATCATTCATAATCTCATCACTTATATTCTCTACGTATCACGATCACTCCTTAACTCTCGGTCAGAGCCAATGTCATTCACTTTGCTACTATATACTGTACCTTCCCTCATGACCTTCTATCCCATTCACCTCTATAATCTACCTCATACAATTAATGGATCTCAATAGCTACATTACTATCGCTAAACCGTACTATCAGATATTATATCCTATATCCACACCACGAACCGATATGCGCACGATTCCTACTGGAAGTGCTTCCTTCAAACGCTTCATCTCTGCCTCCTACACCCCTCACCCCCTGCGCTACACCACCGTAATTCATCCATGCCCGGGCCCCACCCCGCTGCGTGCGCATTTACTCAATACTCTTTTAATGCTCTCTATTCTTTTATTTCTGCTATCTCTCCACTCTTCCATTTTTAAATTATAACGTTCTTTCTATATATTTCTTTTCGATATGCTGATATGAATAAAATTAAGTTACAAATATCTCTTCGTCTTTCTCCTTCCCTTTAATTTTTTTCCTTACTAATTTATACCAAAAATACTCTCTCTATTCCTTAACACCTTCCGGTAGACTGACTATCATCCTTGCTATGACAACCTATAACTCGCACGTCGATAATACCCATACTACCATAAATATATATAATACACTAATATTATAAATATATATAAAGTAATATATAAATATAATATACTCAGACCCGATACAACTCCCTCCTCCTTCTCAAGTAAACCCATCCTTTTATCGTACATAACATCCCCTACCTGATCTATCCTCCAACCTTTCCTACCCCCCTATGCTACCTACCTACTCTCTCCTCCAACAGCTTCCCTGTCCCTATACTTTCTCCTCTGTACCCACCCTTTCTCCCTACTGACAGAAACTCAGAATATCTAATAGCTCCCATCCTCTTACTCACTGCGCACTTCCACTACACCTCCTAGCCACACCAATTCGCCATCTATCACGTCCTTCATCTTTCCTCGCATCCTCCCCGGCTCGCGCTGACAGCTCCCTCCTCCGCCTCAACTATCCTCACATCTTCTCTATCCTTCCCCCCCCTCCTATCCTCCCTGTGTCCTTCATAGCCGCGCTCCGTCCCTTGCTCTGCGTCAGAGCCATCGCATCGCTACCCGTGCCCATCTCCCTCTCCTTCCCATCTTGTAACTTCTCTTCTTCTCTTATCCGCCCGATACTCTAAAGCGCTGCGCCTTCCTCACCTCACCCACTCCTCCATTCCAAAAAAAACACTCTTTCCGTCGTCCCGCCACACAAAAAAGCAACTCGACAACACTAACAAGAAATCAAAACCCCTGCACCTAATCAAACTACAAAAAAAAAAAACAAAAAAAACAAAAAAAAAACAACAAAAAAAAAAACCAAAAAAAAAAAAACCATTAACCAAAATAACCATAGACATTAACAAACACACAAAAAAAAAAAAAACAAAAAAAAAAAAAACAAAAAAAACAAACCCCTATGCAGAACACTACTCACTCACAAAACAGATCAGACACATATGTATTTTATTTATTATTTTTTTTAGATATTTAGAATTTAAAGTTATCTTTCTCTCTCTCTCTCTCTCTGCTCCACTCTACTCTCTACAATCTCTACCCTCAGTACTACTCTCTCCTTCCTCTCTCTCGTCTCATTACCCCTCGCTCCTCTCTTCTCTCTATCTCTCTCTTCTCTCTATTTATATATATATATACTTATATATTTATATAATATTAATATATATATATATAGTAATAATATAAATATATATATATATATATATATATATATATATATATATATACAGTATATATTATATATATATACTATATATAGGACAGTTTACTTTCTTACCTATCGAATCGAGTACATTTGAAATATCGAAATATTTGAAAATCCGCATTTGAAATATTTGAAAGAAGCCAGGAAAATGGTAAAATACGAAAGTTTAATTATAAATTTAGTGAAGCAATATTTTTATAATTATTTATTATATTAATATATATATATATATTATATATAATATAGTATTATTATATAATATTTATATATACATATATATATTATATATATAATAGTATATATTATTATTATTAGTATATATATATACTTAATACTCTCTAACCAATCCACGTATATTACCCTCTTATAAATCCCGCTACGTACCCCTATATTACTATATATTCTCCATTACTTAACATAATACCTACTACTACTCCGTATACTTATATTATCTTATCCAACTACTATCCGCCATACTATACTTTCTCATCAATTCTATACACCTAATTCCATCTTCATCTAACTATCATTCGTCTCATGTGAGCCTGGACATGAACCTCCGCCTGTTTTATGAGTATGAATTTGGTTTACATCTACCGTACTTTACCTCTTTTGTTTACCTCTTTTTCATGTCTAGGCAGTAAAAACAATATCATAATTATATAAATCTTTACGTGGATACTTATTGTCAAAGCTGTGACATGACAAACTTAATAACGCATTTGAACTTCTTTACTTATCATTTTCTTATAAATATATAATACAGCATCGTTCCTAGTTCCACCTACTGCAGTCCTGAGCTAGTATTACTCATATCACTATTATATATATATATATATATAGTATATATATATATATTATACTCTTCATTGCTATTAATGCGCTCCTATATAATAAGAACATCCACTTCGTGATCTCCTCACGCTCCTCTATAGCTCAGTACTTCTACTCGTATCGATACAACCTAGATAATATATACCTTACTCATACGTATATACGAGATCTACATCTTATTACTCATACTATCCTGCATACACTCACTCGCCCTTATCACTATGCAACATATATACTATATATATGCGTAGTATATTATACTATACTCCTGTATAGACCTATATCATGCCTATATACCCCTTACTACTACTATATATACTACGTTCGCATAGTATATAATTATAGTAGTAACCTAAATATAATATATTATATTATTATATATTATAACTTACAGTTATCTTTACATCATTAACTACTTATAAAATACCTATATGGACAAAGTATACTTTCTTACCTATCGAATCAAGTACATTTGAAATATTTCGATAAAATATCTCTGAAATATCGCTCTGGATACATTTAAATATGTCCAGAAACTGATGATAAATACGAAAGTTTAATTTCTAAATTTAGTGAAGTACTTTTTCTCTGAGCATAGTATTATAATCATATATCATATATATATATATATATCTACTATATATATTAATTATATTATTAATATTATATATAATTATATATATATAATATTTATATTATATAATTAATAATATTAAAGGTCAAAGGTTTACTTTTCTACCTTATCGTAATATATATTAAACTTGATTGTATATTACTGCTTATATTCGATATATTATATACGATAAAGATTATTATAAATATAACTTTTTCTTATTTTAAATGTGTATATGAAATATTTAAATATTATAAATAAATAGGAAAATATTTATAATATAATATACTTATATAATAATATATATATTATTTAATATACTAACCACTAGCCACAATATCAAGAACAGTACTTATAAATAAAGTCATCGTAATATAAGTACATACTATATTCATACCTATATCTAATAGACAACCTCGCGTTATATTTTAACAACTAATCTAATCTTAAACATACTTATACATGGATAATATATCCTATCCACTATTACTATTAACCCCTATATTTAATATTGTAATATCTTTATATATATATATATATATATATAATTTAATATTATATATCTATATATAATCTATACTTTTATGATTATATATATTATATTATAATTCTTATATACTGATAATATATATAACTATTGGGCGATTAGACGTTATATATAAGTATCCTGCTTGAAGCCATCGGCAAGAATTTTAGTGCACAGGCAATTGTGTAAGCGATAGATATTTGTACATAATAAGACCACAATTGGCTCTCGCAACGAATGTGGCAACTGAGATCACGCGTATTTATCTTAAAAGCCTTTTTAGTGTGTGGTGTGTGGGCGCATCGTAGCTCTCGCATGGAGGTACTGGCAGTGAGGCGACGTTTACATAGACCACGAGAAGGTGTAGACGCATGACAGGTCGATGAGTATAAGCGAACACCTAAGACAAATGACAGGGGGTCGAGAGGACCATCCGGAGAGAAGGCGGAACGATATAGAGCCCCTCCTCTCCTGTTTTTATTTCATAAAATTCCTATATCGGGTGTTCAAAAACTAACCCGCTAACAATACCACAGCTAGACCGCACCGACGACCTCCGAATATCACTGTGCACATCGAGCGACCATCTCTCTCTAGCAAAGTGTCGTGTGTGGTACTGAGGGCGGGGTTATTGCTCCGGGTTCATTCTACCGTGGTATTCGTTTAGTTTTTGAACACCAGCGTAAATACAATCTTTATAGAAAAAAACTCATTCATTCTAGGGCGCCTACCTTTGTTTGGCAGTTAAGTCACATGCAATATTGATGCGTTACATTTTTTATTCGTCACAATAATGAAATATTGAATTACTAACTTAAAAGGGACCAGTCACTTGAACAAATTTCGTAATGTCACTACATTCATTTCTGCATAAATGTCGCGACATACCGTTGAATAAGTTGTAACGTCAGATACCAAACTCCCCACCTCTAGGGATGTGAATACAGGTCCTTCAAAACCATCCTCTCTTTCTCTCTACTTCCTTCTGTCCATTTGTGGAGAGTAACTATTCTCAGGATTGTCGCCGGGTCCTCTCCCAGGACAGTTTACGATCCGTCATGTTCGGGAATGTGAGGAATGCTGACTTTTGCATCAATACGTCTCCTGCTCCATTGCTCCGTGCCCCATTTTCTGCTGTAATCTCTCTCTTGATAGCTATTCCTAACCCTACATATAAAGAGCTGTACATAACTAATCTCCACTCATCTTGCACCACACTAATGTAAATAAAAGACTTGCCTTTGCATATTGCCAAAATTTGCAGCAAATCTGCTCTGCCACACAATCTCATATATCCATGCATTAATCATTCCAGAATCTCTGACCCTGTTCCAGACTATACCTTAAGAAGTAAACGATCCTTCAAAGTCGGTCTCAATTAGTCATTCAATACTTACGATAATATTAGGTAAGATAAACATGAGTGATAATACTCAGCCTTCTTTAATCTTACTAACGAGTACTTATGATTACAGTAGATAACTAGTCTGCCGGCTTCTTAACACACTATCATAGCCGTTATCAACTCCCCTTCATCTTCTCACAAAAATCGACTCAAAGCCAGTAAAAACCTACGCGACACTACATAGCCCATACCTTCTATTTACGTGCCCATATTCACCAACATCTGAGCCAGCCGGGTTACTCACCACGGCTACACGTCGTATAACCTTCCACTCTCGCACGCGGTCAGCGCCCTTTTAATGTACTTTACTAGTACACCACCGTCCTCAGACTAAAGCCATATACTAATCTTATTTATAACGTAATTTTATTGTAGTACTACGACTGTATCTTTACACGTATGCCACATTTACATTACTTCTGTAACCTAATTACGTCAAATACCTTATCTACGCATGATCAACCTACATCACCTCAATAGTCAACTGTCCCACACTCTCAGTTGCCAGATACTAATGATGGCGTACACAGCATCAAAATATACCATTACTATATAATACTATAGTTAATACTAATATCATATATATATTAATTAATTATAATATCAGCAAATATAGCACACCGCTTAATCACCAATCATCATCATTACATACACTATCATCTACTATTACGCCACTACACTATATATATAACTAGTACGAATATAAATATCCCACTACTCTGTTAACGATCCTATTCTTAATCACACTAACATCAATATCATACTCCATAATCAGTATCATATACCATGTCTCCATGACCGACCGCTAATATGACTGGCATGGCGAAGAACTATTATCAACTCATACACGTCATATTATTAGAAAGGATCGGGACCGATCTACCCTGACGCAGAGGACGAGACCGAGCCTCCACGCGCGCCCAACAGGGCCAATAATGTAAAAAGACTCAAAATACCCCACATCAGGTCCGCTGGGAAGGCTAAGCCGCCTACCGACTCACTCAAATTCCAAGAGAACTCATGATTAGTATCTTTCTCCGGCTACTGTCCTGTTCAACACGTCTTTTGACTGAGGTAGAAGAGCGTCTATAGACCCTATGGGTGCTCTAATCAAAGTACTATATAGTCTTATCATTCTCTTGCTACATTTTGGCACTAATCTCCACAGAAAATATAGACATATAGACAGTATCATCGCATCAAATACTCATAGTGCTTCACTTCCAGTAAGATACCTCTTCAAGGCCCACTACAAAGCCTCCTGTTTAGAATCACTCAAGCAGCGCGTCCATTTTCGATACTAAGCTCGACCTCTTTAGCTCTTCTGCGTGCCATGTTATAAAAAAAAAACAAATAATAAAAAAAAAAAAAAAAAAAAACCTCAAAAAGTACGACGGAGTTACAGACATCACAACTCACCACAATTACCATAATATTGGACAATCAGCGATTATCAGATCTCACAGCAACAACATCCTACTAGCGCAGCTCTTATCACACATTATATGGTATAGTCGTTTCGTCCCCCCTCTGTCCCCCATCGGCCCGAGCCCCCCCCTAACAATTGAAGTTCAAGGAAATATATTTTCATTAGGGGGCCCGAGCCGATGGGGGACAGAGGGGGGAAAATTCACCCGGTCAGTCCTCACCTCACAGAAGAAGAGATTCTTCAGGACTTGCTGGTCTTCATGCGGTCTACCCTGGGGTTTCGTTAGTTTTGTAAAATTCATAAACGACTTTGCTATGATAAGCTTTATACGCTATCCAAATATGATACATTTATTTTTTTGTAAGTCGTATTTTCGGTTTTTTTTTTTTTTTTTTTTTTTTTGTTTTTTTTTTTACACTTCGGTAACTACTAAGCTTTATACGGTGATTCATCCAAATTATGGTATTGGTTTCTCTGTAGTACGTCTTACTTCTTTCTAGACGAATATGTATCAAATTTCTCTGCTCTTTTTTATAATATTTTGCACTGCTTTATTGAAAATTTGTAAAACGTATTTTTCATTCAAGTGTTAGTGGTTGCACTAATTATCATTTTATTTTTGTATTGGCTCCATAAAGTGACTTCTAAACAAAGTCATATTAAATACAATGAGAAATAACGTTCAATACACATTTTGAATAAAAAATTAAAAAAAGAAGGAAAGAATCTGAGCTTCACGAAAAGCAATCTCGGTACATTAGTAGCTGATTTTTAAACTTTCTTCAAATAAAAAAACCTACTCAGTAGTTGCGTGGTCACCAGCTACATGTACCATATAATATATATATATATATATATATATAATATTAATATATATTATATTATATATATATATATATATTATATTTATATATTATATATATATATATTAATTCAATATATATATTACTTATATATATATATATTATATATATATGATATATATAATATATATGGGCGCTATAGACGTTCTTTAACAGCATCTCTATTTGGGCACAGATTTGTCCAAATTACTTGCATATGAGCAATGGCAAATAGGGACGGCGTTAATTTACCTTTTTCAGGGGCTCGAGCGATGGGGACGGAGGGGGGGACGTTTCATTCCCCGGAGGGGGAGGGGTCGAGGAACCCCCGCGACACCCAAGACCAAAGAGCGGGGGTTCCGGAACCATCCCCGGAGGGGGGATTAGTCCCTCCCCCGTAGTCCACCTAGAGCGAGAGACCCGATTCCTGACATCGGGGCGGTCTAGCCGTGGGTATTCGTTAGTTTGAAATCGAAGAAAAATATTTATAAAAAAACTTTTCGCCTTTTTTCTTAATGTCACATTCAATATTGCATGCGTTACATTTCTTATTCGTCACAATTAATTGAAAATATTGCAAAAAAACTTAAAAGTGACCAGTTACTTGAACAAATTTCGTATACGCGAATTTCGTATATGTCACTTACAATCATTTCTGCTAAATACTAATATTTTACGAGTAAAAATATAAATTTATAGTTAAATTTTTTTTTGTAAAAACAACCTTGCCAAGTTGGAATGTTGATTCAAATATGCATTTTGGGTTTTATATTTTCTTTTAAATCGTTTAAGTTGATATCCAATTAAAAATAACATAGATAAAAAATAAACTAAGTACTTTTAACCAGTACCAGTAAAATCAACAATCATACGATAGGTAAAAAAAGTAACCTTTACCTATAATAATATAATATAATAGCTTAATAATAATATAATAGTATATATATAATATATATATAATATATATATATACAATATATACTATATTATTATATATATATATTATATAGTATATATATACTATGTATTATATATATATATATATAGTATTTAGAGATGAGAGAGCAGGATGAGATGAGAGAGAGAGAGGAGGAGAGATGAGAGAGAGATTGGGAGAAGAGAGAGAGCCAGGTAAAGGAGCGATTAACAAAATTATTTTGTTACGATTTTGGTACTTTGATTAACTTTATCAGTTTAATAATATTTATTTTTTTAATGGCATAATTCCAGAATAAAAAACCAGAGAGAATTATTCTCGAAATGTATGACACTACATGAAACCAATACATATTTGAATCAGCGTATAAAGCTTATTACCGGAATGTTTTAAAAAAAAAAAAAAAAAAAAAAAAAAAAAAAAAAAAAACTCAAAGTAGCGACACTTACAGAAAAACAAATTACATAATTGGAATCAGCGTATAAAGCTTATTATATGTAAAGTCGTTTCGTCCCCCTCTGTCCCCATCGGCTCGAGCCCACTAAAAATTGAATTTCAAGGAATATATTTCATTAGGGGGCTCGAGCCGACGGGGACAGAGGGTGGGCGAAGTCCCCCCCGTCGTCCAAACCTAGAGCCGAGAGACCCGACTACTGGTATCAATGCGGTCTACCCTTGTGTATTCGTTAGTTTTAAATCATAAAGCGACTTTGCATATATAAGCTTTATCTCGATTCCAAATATGTTATTTATTTGTTTTGTAAGTCGTACTTTTCGAGTTTTTTTTTTTTTTTTTTTTTTTTTTTTTTTTTTTTACATTTCCAGGTCCAGCTTTATACGCTGATTCAAATATGTATTTGGTTCTTCCTGTAAGTGTCATATCTTTTTCGAGATAATTTCTCTGCTCTTTATCTGATATTTGCCTTTTTTAGTTATTGAAAACGTATTTATCATTTAATTTTTAATAATAAAACGTAATTATCATTTTATTTTTTTTGAATGATAGTTCTATATCCTTCTAAACTTATTAAAGACTGAACGAAACAATTTGGATACAATGTGTTAATAAAAATTTAAAAAAGCGAAAAGAATTGAGCTTCACACCGAAAGCCTTATAATTTCCTGCGTCTTAAAATCCTAATACTGCATTTTTATCTTTTTCAACAATGGAAAAGTAAAAACTACTCACGTTTGTGGTCATCCAGCTCACATGTACCCACAAGACTCAATCAAACATATATATATAATATTACTATATATTATACATATATATATATATATATATATTATATATATATAATAATATATATATTATATATATATATATATTACTGAGCTAAGAATATACTATATGATATATAGTATAATATATATATTATATTACAGTATAGTATCGGGGCCTTAAGGACGTTATACAACAGCATCGAATTCGCTCACAGATTTGCGCCAAATTTGTGCATATGCAAGCCAATTGCAAAGGGGTATATTACCCTTATTTGGGGGCCGCAGCCGATGGGACGAGAGACGGTAAGGGGACGTTTCAAATACCCGGAGGGGAATGGTCGGAGGAACCCGCGAACACAAAGACCAAGAGCGGAAGGGGTTCGGAGACCGACCGAAGGAGGGATTAGTCCCCTCCCCGTAGTCACCTACTAGCCTGAGAGCACCTCGGACGCAGTTCCTGACATCATCGAGCGGCGGTCTAGGCCGATGAAGTATTCGTAGTTTTGAAGCATCCTCGAAACATGTTCTATATAAAAAAATCTTCTATCTCGCCTTTTTTCTTATGTACATTTAATATTGCTAGCCGTTAACATTTCTTATCGGCCACTGAAGATTAATGGACCAACTATTTGGCAAAAATACTTAAAGTGACAAGTCACTTTGAACTCAATAATTTCGTGCGCTACAGTTCACTTACATCTAACTTCCGCCGCTAACAAATACTAATAATTCTGAACGAGTTAAAAATATAAAATTTATAGTTATTACATTTTTTTTTAACAAGTGAAGAACTAACTTTCGTGCTCATTTTTGTCAGTGTTTTTACTTTCTTTTTAAATGCTTAAACTTCTATTCACATTAAAAATAAAATCTGTTATGATTAATCCTTTATCGATATATATCGATTATACAGTCAAATCAATCTCAATCATGACGCTACTTAGGTAAGAAAGACGAAATAACCTGTTACACCATCTATATGCCTACACATAACAAATTATTATAGATATATCTAATATAATATCAACCATAATATATTATCGATATTACTATACTGTATAATATTATATATATTATATATATAATATATTATATATACTATATATAATATAATATATATAAATATATACTATATATATATATATATATATATAATATATTATATATATATATATATATAAATATATATATTATATATAGCCACTAATATTACTATAATTATAAATATATATATAATTATATATATATATATATATATATATATAATATATATATAATAAGATAGTATCACATTATGAAGTATTATATAGTATATTATATATAGTTTTTTATATTATAATATATATAAATATATATATACCTATATAGTATATATATATATATATATATAATATATATATATATATAATACTATATATAATATATACTATATTCCGGACCGTCGACCTCTACATTATCCAAGAACTATAGAATTATTGAAGTCGCCCAGTCGAGGAATTCAAAAACACTTTTGTATAATTTAGGAAAAAATTTAAAGGCAAGATATAAAAACATTATACACGGTTTTATTGGTGGATTATATTATTTTCACACCACTGCACATCAATATAATCTACTTCATTCTACTATCTCTGTACAATTTTAAGCTCTACTACTCTAGTAAGACATACAAAAAAAAAAAAAAACACTATGACCATACGTTAACAAAGCTTATATATAAACCTTACCTCGCCGAGCGCTACAGCGTCGTAGGCCATAATTATATATATTATAATATATATATTATATAATTATTATATATATATATATATCTATATTATCACTATATATATATATCTATTATAATATATATATATATATATATAATATCATATATATATATATATATATATACTATATATATATATATATATATATAGTATACTATACTATATAATATATATAAATATGATATTAATAGATATATAATATATATATATATTACGTATATATATATATATATATTATATATATTTATTATAATACTTATATATATTATATATATATATATATATATATATATATATATATATATTATATATATATATATTATAGTATATATATATATCTATAGCACTTACACTCCATGATGTACCAACTATACTACGGCGTATCTATATATATATATATATATCACATCTTACCCCAGGTACGCCACACTTAATATACGCAGCGCCGTGAATGTATACTATTACAGATATATGACTATATATCTATAGTATATACATATACATCCTATAACTTATAAACGTAATATAATGTCATACAGCTCATATTAATGAACTTATATATATACAGTGTTGGGTACTTGCGACGCAACTTGTGCGGCCGCAATTGCGATCGCAAATATCTCGGTTGCGGTTGCGATTTGCGCGACCAATTATTTTTGAATGAGTTGTGAATTGGCTTGCGACGCAATTATTTTAAGCAAAAATTACACCGCAATCGCAACCGCAACTTTAAAAAAATATAGAAAAATAAAACATTTTTATTCTTTCTTGGTTTTGAAATTTTTTCAAAAGTGCGACAAGTTTAGACATTGTTTATTACAATATTACCCGGTCTTCGTTCATGTTTGTAGTGCGCAGCGGTTATTAGTCTTAAATTCAACGTATTAGCTGAAATATTTGTGTTTTTTTCGATGCGTAGAGACTTTTCATCTTGAAAAAAGTACCGTTCTTGAACGAAAACGTCAAGTAAAATAATTTCCGGTCCCATACGCTACTATTTCTTCAAGTGAAAGTGATATTTCAGTAGATATCGCTAATCTGTTTAGTAAGCTCTGCTAGATTGCTAGAAGCTGAAACTGTAGAGTCGATCACAAAACCCTGCCTTACCTACAAGATCTTTTTTGGGGTTTGTAAGCTCAAACGAAGGTGATCGTCATGCTAATTTACATGTATAAGGAAGTGTATATACTCGCTCAGTCTCAATGATGATTACAAGTGCTCAGAAAAAAGATCGCCTCTACAGTCTCCTGCGATCACATATTTCAAATCATACATTGGAGAGGTATAGAACATCCTTATTACTTACGACGCACCCGTGACGCGACTAGCATATACTATTTGTGCCATCCAACTACACTAGAACCCGACTACCTACATCACACACATACTCATTCACTTATATCATACACGCACACACACAAACAACACAACACACACACAGCCACACACACACACACAACCACACCTACACCACATACATATATATATATGATACTTATAATAATTATATATAAATTATAATATATATACAGTATATTATATATATATATATATATATACTATAATATATATATAATAATATACTATAAAGATATATATATATATATATATATATATATATATATATATATATATATGCTATATTATATATATATATTATATGATGTTTATATATTATAGTTATAATATATAATATATATATTATATATATAGTAGGTATATTATAATGATATGAATATACGCATTGTATATTGTATTAAGTATGATTTAGTTTATATATACTATATATATATTTGTACGTATATTATTATATAGTTATATATTATATATATATATTATTGACCACATTCCTCATAGTGGCTGGCTGACTTATTAGTATATATATCAGTGATACCGACCAATTCAATCCGTGACTTACTGCCCTAAAATTACTTTAACGCCTATATATATATTTAAATTATATAGTAATATTATATATATATATTATACTATAGTATATATATATATAGTATATAGTAATATAGTATATATATATGATATATAGTATAGTATAGTATAATATATTAGTACATGGGCATGGAAGATCCCACAAAGCCGCATCGCGCATTCGCGGAACAGTGCCGCACCTAATTGACTTCGCATATCGTTCCCTTCACTTAACCGGCACGATTCGCGAATCCGCATTCCTCTTTTGAAAAGTGAGGGATGTGAGGATGTTTTTTCGTACATTTTGATTAAAATGCAGTATTAAAATAAATTATTTTTGGCATCTGTTGATCATGAGTTTATCGGAACAATTGTTTAATGTTTGGATTTCGATTTTCTCTGTAGTATATATTTATATATATAGTATATATATTGTATATATACTATATATATAATATGATACAAAATATTTATATATGTATAATATATATATATATCATATATATATAATATAGTAGTATATATCATATATATAATATATATATATATATGATTATATATACATATATTATATATTATAATATATATAGTATAATATATACATTATATATATATATATAAGTATATATTAATTATATATTATATATATATATATATATATATATATATTATATATATATTTAAATATATATATTATATAATATATATAATATATATATTATTATATATATATATAATATATATATCATATATATATACTATATATATATATATATCATAATATGTATACGTATATATATATATATTATATATATATTATATACTATATTATAGGCTCATCATACTATATATACATTTAATATATATATATTATATATATATATATATAATATATAATATATATATACTATATATATATATTATATGTATTATATTATATAAATATAAATATACATATATATATATATATATTATATATATATATATATATCATATTATAGTAGTATATATATATAATATAGTTATATATATATTTATATATATATATACTATATATATATATATATTATATATATATATATATATATAATATATATATATATATATATATCTTATACTATTAATATATAATATATATACCGTTATATATATATATATATAATATATATGCGTTTTTCTGGCACTTTGATGTTGTAGGGCCTTGCGTCGCTTCTACGCTAGCTATAATTGGAAATGACTGCTTTGACTCTGGTGACGCTTCGGCTTCTGCCGATAAGTGGGAGCTGTAATCTGTTGATGGTATGAGCAGGTTCATTCCTTCTTCGACTAAATCTTTCTCTTATCCCCATAATCCATGGTTCCAATCGTGCTTGCTCTCTGTCCGTGACTCATTCAGTCGCATTAGCGCATTATATCAGTTGTTTATCGTTCGACGACATTACAGGTTGGAAAATATCACCGCCGCTCATTCATGATCACCACTCACCTCTATTGTTAATTATCTATTCATGATGTACAGCAAATCGTTGCAGCAGCTTACTGCTCCGATTCGAGTGCAAAAGTGCGGCTTTCATTTAAAAAGAAAGTGCGCTAACCTCCTGAATTCTTTTACCACGCACCCTACTTAATCTTTTTGGCCTCTCTTGCCAAAAAACACACCGTCTCTAACAACTTCTGTAAAATCTGTTCTTCCTCCTCTTATCTATCTGTTGGTTTTCTGTTGCTAATTCCCAATGAAAGGAAAAATCATCTTCGGTCTCCTATTTTCCTCATAACTTCAACCTAGACGATCTGGTTATTCTCCTCCTACTCTCCTTCTTCTCTCAGTGTGTCCTATGCCATGCCTGTTGATTACATTTGATCGGGTGCTATGGGCTCCTGAAAATCTATGAACGTTAGGAACGCGGGTGGCCCGGATGGCATTCTCCCGAGTTTTTGGAGTTGATGCTTTTTCGTGCTGACCCGTCCACCTCGTTCACTATATTCTCTATGTCTCTCAATACTAATACTTTCTCTCAGTGTTGGAAGCACGCACATGTCCAACCTGTTCCGAAAAAAAAGGAAAGCCGCTCTGATCTTCTAACTATGACCCTATAGCTCTCACTTGTATTCTATCTAAGACTTTGAAAACCCCTTCTCAACTTTCCTTTCTTAGATCATCTGGATTCTCATCAACTTTTTTCGTATCACCAGTACGGCTTTCGGGGCTTGAGGTCTACTGGCGATTTACTTTTCTATCTTAACTGTATTTTATGTTTCCGCCCTTAGAATTACGGGAAGACTTGCGTGCTGGCGCTGAACATATTCAAAGCATTTGACCGAGTATGAAAAAGCGTCACTGCTCTCCAAGCTTCCTCTTTGCGGGTTTCCTCCTTCTCTTTGCTTACTATTGTCTAGTTTTCTTTTCAAATCACTCAATATTGGCTGTTCTTTTTCTGTCAAAAGTGGTGTCCTCCAGTTCCTGTTTATTCCTTTTATTGCCTTACCTTTTCATTAATGAATTTCCTCACCCGCGTCCAGAGCGTGATGCCGCTGACCTCTGCCTGCTGCGCACTACCGCAAACCAAAAAGGCTCACTACATTCACTCTCCTGTTACCTCGACCCGAAAGCCCCGCTTCAGCACCAGCCATATCAACATTCCTAGAAGTCGCAGCAGAACCCGAGCACGTCCAACAGCACTAGCGATGATAACTTCCCACACAATCATCCAACACTAGCACCAGCGTCAATCTCGTACTCAGAACGTAAATCCATACAACGTCACCTATCTGCCAGATCTCTCAGGTATACATGCTTCCATGCCAATCTCATCGCCGAGACATCACTACTGCTACCACACCCACAGCCAACGTTCAAATCACATTGAAGGCGAACAAATAAACGTAGCTGACCTCCCTGTTCGGGCTAATATCGCCTCTGCCGCAGTCTAAACCCTTTTAGACGAATAGCACCATGATACGTAAATGAAGGCCAATAAAAATCCCACACGCACACCTAAGCAATCACGATCACACATATCCGTCCACTAATCAACAAACATACAAGACTTCTCAACGCGAGCCGCCATCTACAATTTACCCAACCCAGTCGAATCGCAAACTATCTTCCTATCCATCTCCGTGCTCGTTCTCTTCAACACGTATCCATCAGATCCGAGGCAGAACACTCGAAACCAAGCACCACACACGACCCATTCGGAATACCTCCGCTGTCACCATCTAACTCTAATTCCACTTTGGTATGCCGATGACGTGCGACCCTTATTCTTCAACTCATTTCATTCTGCTTCTTCTTTTACTTCTAGAATTGCTTCTCGTCTTAATCTTTTCGATTTCTATTCTCGATGATGTGGATAGAAATTTCTCTGTGGAGGTTCGTTCTCAACCTTGTGGAAATTCAGTTCTTTAAGAAACCAAACTCCTACAAAATCTCCCTCTCTAAAGCACCTTCTAACCTTTCCTTTCTCCTTTCCGACTCTGTTACTCTCGTCTTCACTGTTGAAATATATAACATCCTTGGGCCTTAACATAACAAAAAAAATGTCTTGGAAACTCACATCACAACGCGGTTGCTAGGGCGGCTTCAAAAAACTGGAAGTTCTGTTCTGTTTAGCCTGCGAGACTTTTTTTCTTCTCAGTTGCTCAGCTATACAAGGGCCTCATGCGCCCTTTTGTATGAGGTACTGCTCTCATATCTGGGGGGCTCTAGGTGTTCACCCGGCTTTGGATATGGTTGATACGAAAGGCCAAAAGGCGCTTCATAAACTGTTCTGCATCTTTCCAGTTCACTTGCACCCTTCTATAGTCTTGCGCGCACGATGTTGGTTGCCTTATCTCTTTCTCTATAGGTTAGCCTCGCAGCGCAGGTGCTCAAGGAAGCTTTATTCTCTCGCGTAACCACACCTATTACGACGCCCTCGTAGCAAAAGGGGTGCTGTTTCAGCGCATGAGTTTTGTGTTGATATTTTAAACTCTACGCTTGTTCGTTGCCTGCTGCGGTGCTTCCATTCATTCCTGCACTCTGTTCTGAGGAATTCTCTTTCCATCTTCTGTGTTTCCTGCTGATTTAATCTGTCTCACTTTAAGCTGCGTCTGTGCTCATTCTGACGTAGTTAGCGTTAGTTGAGTGATATTGAGGTGTGCAACACCCCCTCCTTGAATTAGCTCTGACGGTGATTGGTTGTAGACAACTGCAAATATATATGTGACATATTAATATATATATATATAGTATCACTCACTATATATATATATATATATATATATATATTAATATATATATATATATATACTATATATATACTATATATTATATATTTAGATATATTATATATATCAGTATAGTATATATATCAACTCATATTATATATATATATATATAATTTTTAATTCCAAACTTCAAAGAGTAAACATACCGCATCGCATCCTCATTACTTTAAATCCGCATCCTCATCTTTTAAGATCCGCATCGGCAAATCCGCAAAACAGTCACATTTTGCCTTGACATCAGGATCATCACTAATATATGATACTATATATTATCATATATATATATATACCTAATATTAATAATAGTCATCATATATATATATTTATTATATAAATATTATAGCTATATATGTAAATTATATAATACTATATATATATATTATATATATATATACTGCTGCTCGAGAAGTATTTAATCTTCTACCTTGTTTTCCGTATATATTAACGGTAACAATAGTTGCGGTGCGGAATTGCGTTGCAGACGCAATTCGCGCTCTACGCTAATGCTTTTGCCGGTGTCGATCGCAAATTAATTTCTTTACCGAATGCGATTGCCGATTGCCGCTCGCAATTATTTATATGTGTTTGCATGGGCGCCCAGTCGCCCTAGAACATTGTATATATATAATATATATACTATGATTATATATATAATTACAGTTCAAGCTCATCAACTATCAACACTTACTCAATTATCATATATATTATATATGATAATATAATATAGTATCATATAATTACTTAACTATATACTATCGATTATGATATTCTTATTAATTATATACTATATATCTATATATTTATATAGGTAAAAGTATTACTTAACGACCACACGGAACGGGTACGCCTACTATCAAAAAATGTTTTTCCAGGTAGCCTCTAATGAGATACAATAAATAGATGTTTTAGGGCGCGAAATGCACTATATAGATATATAGGTGAGATATGATACCTGACATAAACTCCTATCGAAAATAACTGCTAAGCTCCATGCAAAATACCTACCATAAGACTCGACTCGCGCTCCTAAAGCCCTACCGCTATGTACTGCTTCCAGTCTCACCCTAACCTAACTAATACCGTCACTATAAAATGACTAACCTAATTTCGCCCTCATCGACTGATGAGTTAAAAAAAAAAAACAAATCATTTTCATATAATAGAACATATTTTTATGTATCATAGATGCTACCTGTAGAATTTTTTTTATTTGTGATAAATAGTTACCCTGTTGGGCGTTAAGTAAAACTTTGTCCATTATATATATAATATATATATATATATATATATATATATATATAAATATACTATATATAATATTATATATATATATATAATATATATATATATATAATAAATATATATATATATATATATATATTACTATATATATATATATATTTATACTCCGAGGCCACTTGCTGCCATGCAGTTCTACGAAAACATGGAAAAATAAAAATCTCAAAGTGGCAAA
>JABUQX010115892.1:0-12500 GCA_015478945.1 Trachelipus rathkii | reverse complement strand
AGAGAGATTACGTTCAAGGTAATAAATTGATGCCAAATTTAAAATTCTTATTCCAAGTACATAGAAGAGAGGGCTGAACCAAGTTATATTTTCTCGTTCGTATTAATTAAAATGAATTCATATATTATATATATTTATATATATATTATATATATATATATTATATATATTTATATATATATATATTATATATATATAATATATATTAATATATATATATATATTATATATATATTATAATTGTATATATATATATATATATTATATATTATATATATAGTTTCCTTTTATACACTAGTTTTAAATGAGTTTACTAGTATTTTCATTTACGCATAAAATTTTAAAAATAGTTATATAATAATGGTAATAATAATTTATTGCGGAAATAATTTGTGAGATTAAGTTATTGGTGCCATGGATTCAGACGAAAGAAAAAAAGGAAGAAAGTATGGGAGGAATTAAGAGTGAGAAGTTTAAGTGAACAAAGTTATAAGGAAAAGTATGTTCAAATAAATCAGTTGAATGTGAACAAGATGAAACTGAACAAATCTGGACGAAAATGACGGTAGCCTTTTTTAGTAGTGCAGGAGAAGTATGTGAAAGTATTAAAGTAGGATGCAAATAATGTCAATAGTGAGTGGTGAAATGAAGAGATGATGCAAGGGGATAAATGTAATAAAAATGGCATAGTCGAATGTTGGTAAAGTCTAATGATGAGGTTTCAAAAGAAAGGTCTATGGAAATAAATAAGGAGGAAAAAGGAAAGACTAGAAGTTGCATAAGTAGGGCGAAAAAAAGAGGTAAATGGAAAGTTTGGAAGGAGGATGAATGGGAACTCACAAGGGAATAGGAAGCTTTTTTGGGTGGAGGTATGAAATGTTAAGAAAGAGAGTAAGAGGAATCTTCATAGAATAATGAATAGGGATGGTGTCTTCGTAACTAATGAAATGAATGTGAGGAAAGTGTGGAGGAAACACTTCGAAAATCAAGATAGTGAATGTATGTGCTTTTGATGATGTAAGAAATAGGTATTTTTTAGTATAAGGTAATTAGTAGTGAGAAGGTAATTGATAGAGTGATAAATTTGAAGAATAGTAGAAGGTATAGATTGAGTTACTGGTGAAAGGATCAAGAATAGAGGCGAGATTGTGATTTACTGGATATGGAAGTTGTGTAACAAAGCGTTTGTGGAGGGTATAGTTCCGAAGGATTGGAGATCAGTAATAACATCCTTATATAATGGTAGGGTAGATAATGGGAATTAGGAACTATAGCGGAATTAGTTTATTGAGTGTTGCAGGCAAGGCTGCGGAGCCGGAGCCGGAGCCGCAAGGTTTTGGGTGGAACCGGATCTGGAGCCGAAATTTTTTGGGAAGGTTGAGCCGGAGCCATAGTAGATTTTTTATGGGGGAGTGGAGCCGGAGCCAGAACCGGAGGAGACAAAAAAGAGGCGGCTCCCGGTTCCGGTAATAACAAATATCCTTACCTTACAACAAAGAAAATCCAAGAAGAAACATCTAATTAATGCTTTGGAAAGTAAAGAAAATATTTTATAGCAAATGAGATTAAATATTCCAGTTTATAATAGTTCAACGAAGAATTATTTTAAAAGCTAAGAAGTGAGTAATGTATTTAATTTTTTTTTTATTTTTGTTTTCTACAAAATCTTTACTAAATTTTTAATGATAAATCAAAATTAAGGTGTCACTAACAATCATTCTTTTTAATTATACCCATAGGCGTAACTAGGGAAATTTTCTGGGGTGAAATGGCACCCCTTTACCAGAGAATATATATATATAATATATATTATTATATATATATATATATATAATATATATATATATATATATTATATATATATATATATATATAATATATATATATTATATATATATTATATATATTATAATATATATAGTATATATAACCACCGAACCTCTATCTCATGAATTGGGGGGTTCATTGCCTACTTTAGTAGGTTCATGGTCAAGGGAAATTGAAATTATATATATATATATATATATATATATATATATATATATTATATTTATATTATATATATATATATAAATATATTATATATATATCATAATAATATTATATATATATAATATATTATCTATTATATATATATATATGATATATATATATATATATATATATATATATATATATATATATATATATATATATATATATATATATATATATATATATATATATATATATATATATTGATATATAAAAAAATATATAAACTAAATAATAGAAATTATATAATATATATATATATATATATATATAATATAGTATATATATATATATATATATATATATATATATAGATATAAGCGATCTACAACAATATATAACCCAACTTGAAAAATAGCTAATTTTAACAGAATGGGGCGGTCTTACAACAAAATACCATTATACACTACTCACACAGGACAGAAAAAAAAAACGTGAATGTAGACTTCCCGTAACAAAAAAATACTATCCTATGACTGACAATTGATACCCACATCATATTTAATACACACACATTGAAATCATCACCTTAAGGGCCACACATAAATTTAATGCAGCAAAGACTATGTCTGACCTACAAAGGAAACTCCTGCATCAAAAGCCACACGCAAGTTCAATGCTTTAAAGTCCTTACTTAACTGGTATCGACCTCGAATGACTGAAATAAAATTTCGCAATAATCTGCAGACAATATATCATTTCCCTTCTAAATTACGCAGTACCTGCATATAAGGCACTTAGAGTAATATCAGGCTGCCTTCCCACTACACCTATATCTATCTCCGGCAAACCGAAGTAAAAATACTTCTCATAAAACACCGCTTAGACGTTAGACTGTAAATTATAAAGTAAATTTCAATCCTTAGATCATTTTATTATCAGATTTTCCAGCGGCTCTAAATACCAAGGGAAAAGAAAAACACCCTGCGTCATACAACTCCTCAAACATCTGAAACAATATCTCATCCCCACCTCCATCTTTAAGCATTTTCATATACTGATAACCAATAGAGTAATCTCCTCATACCTTTAAAAAAGAAAAAAGAAAAAATAAGAAAAATAAGAAAAAAAACAATCTAATCTAACCATCCCCCTACCATCACCAGAAATTTCTCTTATAGAGCAAACCTTGGGCCGAAAAACTTTCACAACACTATCCCAACTTCGCTCTAGGCATCACCCCTTCCTATAGGAAAACTAGTTCAGAATTTATAAAGCCCCCTCACCCTACTGCCATAGATCCTTCTCTCCAATTCCAGACGACACAAGACACCTAATACTAGACTGTCCAACTCTGACCCAAACTAGAAAAATGTTTGAATAACTTCCCAGGACCTCTGGGCTGCCCACAAGCGTTCCAAAATTCCGTGGGCAGTCAGCTTCTCATAAGGGTTGAGGGGGATGAGGCTATATATATATATATATATATATATATATATATATATTATATATTATATATATATATATATAATATATATATATATATATATATATTATAGTATTATATATATATATATATATATATATATATATATATATATATATATATATATATATATTTTTTTTTTATTATATATATATATATATATATTTTTATATAATATATATAGAAATAGTAAGTGTTATAGATGATTATATATATATATATATATTATATAACTTCAACTTTCAGTGCTTTCCTGCAAAAAATATCTTGTTCTGCTTTCACATTCTGATTTATTCAGTGACCTCTCAATGTAAAATAGGTACAAATTTGAGAACCTGATCCAGCTTGTCGTTGCTTTTAGCCATGTCTTAATACGTCGCATAGCGCAAAAAGCTTTTTTCAGAGCCAATTGAGTAAATTGGGGACCAAGTCTCATCAGACATCTGCTTCGAAGTTCTTGAAATGCAACTCCATTATTTATTTTTTTCAGAACATCTGAATGACCAATGTTTCAGCCTTGAAGGAGGAAGTGTCGATATTCATTACGTTCTTATAATTTTCTACAAAAGCTTCTTCTAGGTTTAAATCCAACTTTAAAAAGGAGTCGAATGAACTTTTTAAAACAACGAGTCAATTAATTTCTTTTAAGTAGAAAATATTTTTAATAGAAACGTTTGTTTTCCAATATTCAGAAGGTTTGTTTGTCTAATGGCAGGTCCACCAGGTTACCCTTGGCGAGAGTCGACTCTGTCAGGCAATCTTTCATTATTTCAGGTTGTTTTCATTTTTTAAAGACCAACAGTTCTAGAGAAATTTCATGTTTCTCTGCGAAGTTCTTTATTTCGTTCCAGAGATCGTCAAATTGGTTTCTGCTCTTCTCTAAAGTAGCAATAGTGCCCGTTATTAATTCACTCGTTTGACCAAGAGTTGTATCCTTACGTTTAAAATATTTGTTGAGCACATTCGCAATTGATAATAATACTGAGTGAAGCTCTAATAAACTAACAATAAAATTTGGTTTTGTGATGCAAGTCAGAATCCCAATCGTCTCCACTGAATCTTTTTCATGAGCATTATTGATTTCTTCCAGAATCTCTTTAATTATTTCATAATTGTTTAATACAGCTTTACAATTTCATGACGACAATTCCATCTAGTGCTACTCAAACTTCCTATTTCAAAAGCCTGTTTTGATGTTAAGAATGTACGAACTTTCTGAAGATGGGTATGAACATGTAAGGCTTCCAATTAATTGAAAAATGCATTTGCAGTTTAAACTTTCAAACAAGAATCTACGACTACCATGTTGAGTCTATGGGCTAAACAGTGAATGTAGGGGGGATTTCGTTTAGTTGTGCTAGGAGAAAGTGGTTATTCCTTGACATGACACTAAATCTGTCGAAGGATTGTGCGATTTTTGGTATAGCCCTTTTTGGTATACCAGTTAACTTTACTTTGTTTAAAACTCAAAAATTAGTTAATTTAAACCCTTGGCGTCCTTAGAGATGGATCAATTCAGGAAACCCAGAAATCGCTCTTCAACATCTAAGTCCTTGACGAATCTTATGGTCACTGATAATTATTCATCCTTAAAAATTACTTAGACATGATCAACGAAAAAATTCCGCATAAGCAAACTTCTTTAACTATCACCTTGAATAGTTGTAGATTAGCTATTGCTTTTTTGATTTCTTTCTAAATTTTTCTTGTTTCGATAACTCGGACGTCGCTGTAAATGACTTGGAAAGTTTTTGTCGCATTTGACAAAATCTCACTAATTTTTAAAAAATTTCCTGTTTTTCAAAGCTGTATCATTGTGGTGTCCCCTCAAAGAAACGCTTTGATGTGCCAGGCAAAAGATAACGTCAACAAGTTGCCCTCATATAGCCTGTATACCGGTCAACCACATCTTCATGTTTTATTGTAAGGTTTAAGCAACAATTCTTGTTTTCAAAGAATACTTACTTGTAGGATATAAACTTCTGAATCTATGAATCATTGACACCATTTTTTTAAGAGTCTCGGCCAATTTTTTTCCATTTTACAAATTTTACAAAAACCATTACTAAAAAACTTTTCATTTCGATTTCACATATTCGAGAGAGAGAATGTCTACATACAAAACAAATTAGCATTTGCGGGACCGCGACGGACCCTCACTATGGAATCTCGTCAATGTGGGGTTCATCCTTTGGCCCAGGTGGGCCACAACCATACCCCCCTCACAAAACCCCGTGATTCACTCCTATTAAGCATCTTCCTTCTTCTTGCCTCTGCCAACTCCCATTTCTCTCCTCCAGCATTCTTTGCTGACTCATCCCCTTTTCCTTCGATTTCCCAGCCGGTCGATTGTCAGCACACTCACCATTATACATCCGCTTAACCAACCAAGTATCATCTATCCTCCACATGACCAACCATCTCTTACGTATTTCATTTATTCTATTAATCCCTTTCTTCACACCACACAACTCTCTATTACGTCCATTCCTCATTTTGTTAATTCTTTTCACACCTAACACACCCCTAAGATTGTAAACCTGAACACATTGCATTTTAGATCTATACTTCTTATTCCAGACGATAGTCTCACTACAATACATTAACAACAGTAACAACATACCCCCATGTTATACCCCAGCGCACTCAAGACTTAGTCCCTTTTGCATCCACAACGTTTTTAAATGTAAAGCGTTACCTTCCCTGTCATTCACAACTTTCCTACTACACTCTGCATCATCCGGTTTTCCTTATCATCCAACATATATCCTAAATATTTGAACTCCGACATTTGTTCTAGCTGCTCACCATCTAACAACTTCACACCGAGGACTATCCTCAATCACAACCATAACCTCACTCTTATCTACGTTTACTTTCAAACCCTTCCTTTTACATACCCTGCCAAATATCTCTACCAATCCTCTCAAAACTCTTCTTCAGATTCGCCCACGCAAAACCAAATCATCGATTTATAACAGGTAGGGCACCCTCACTCTCTTCCAATCTCCATCATTCTAACACCCATCCCCTGCCACCCCACCTTTAATTCTTTCATAACCCCATCCATATACAAATTGAATAACCAAGGAGACGTAACACACTCCTGTCTCACTCCGCTATTACCATTAAATCAATCACTTTCGACTCCATTTATTCTTACACATGATTCACTATCGTCATACGAACTTTTGATTCCATTCAGAAGCCTATCACCAACATTATATATCACTGACACCTGCCATAGAGCTTCTCTATTAATCCTATCAATCGTCGACCATAATATGCAAATCCATGAAACCTATATACAATTTATTCTCTTCTCCCTATTTTCTCAATCATTTGCTTCAATTTATAAAGGTATATATTATATATATATATATATATAATATATTATATATAATATATATAATATATATATATATATTATATATAATATATATATATATACTTAATATATATATATAATATATATATATTGCTGATGTACCGAATCCGATATTTAAGACTACACAAATAAAATGAATCAAACGTCAAGTCATTATTACTTTTTATTATTTAATATTTATTTACAATTACTTTGCTGAATTTTTGTTTGCTGAGTAAAACGTTTTATGATAATACCATAAAAATGCCAAACTATATAACTGGCTCGCCAGATATCTCAAAAACTACGATATGTACAAGAAAATCAATAATGTTTTTGGAATCAGCGTATGGAAAATTAGTATTAAAGGTTAAAAAAAAAATTAAAAACAAAAACATTTGTAACATATTAACTTTAATAGATTTGATTTTGCTTTTGAAGTTGTTTCCATGAAATGTAAAAATATATTTCTACCTTTGTTTTCTTTCTTCCAGATGTAGGAACATAAATAACCGAGTAGATACTTCTCTCTTAAACCTTGTTTGGGAATTTTTCATTTTAACTGAAATAAACAAAACGTTACGTTACGTTAGGTTACGTTTGGTTAGGTTTCGTTAGGTTAGGTTACATAGGTTAACTATTGCTATTTCAAGTATGACAAGTTATATTCAATTACATATCTTGACCACTCTCCCTTCATATAGTGTTCGTGCAAAACCCCATCTCGTGGAAGGTTCACGAAGGTTTTAGTGAATGATTCACTCTGAGATGTCGTTACATTCTACTTTACTAAATTCGGCTATCCCTTCCACTCGTCTGTTATTACGGTAGCTTACCGGGGTTGATGTACTCTTTTAAAATTCTTTTAATTATGTCACTATTTCTGTTTATTACAGGAACGAAGAAACATTTACTTGTCCCTCTTTCAATTCCACCTATTACCCACTTACTTTTAACTACTTGACCTTTATTATATTTTCGTTTCCCAAACATCATTTTCAGGTATTTTATTTTACCACCTATTTATTTCTCCAATTATTAAAATTTCAATTCGCACACTTCTCCGGCCAAATGGCTTACCATCTAAACTGTTTCCAGTTAATCCTTAATATTCGAACTACTAGCGTGGTTTCGCCGCATTCATTAATCAAAAAAATATATTAACTATTACGATACTATATTTCAGTTATGGACATTGTTTAAAAAAGAATTTGTGGATATGCATATATTTTCTTCTACAAACTCCTTTTATTTACATTTATAACAACAATAGTTCTTTTCTTTTTTTGCATGCAATTTACACTTCTGCTCTACATTTTACCATTTCTTTCACTTAAATATTAATTTATACGCTGCAAAAGGACTTTCTAATCAAACTAATTTTAAACATAGATTATACACGTCATTTAACAACATGGTTGCAATTAAAACTGGTATTCTGATTGGATAAATTTCTGCGCCGCAGGAAAAAAATTTAAGTTATCGTACAATATTTTCATGATTCCTATATTATTATATTTTTTTATTTAAGATTTATTTTCCTAAAAAGAACGTTTTCCATTACTAAATTTTTACGAACATTCCAAATATGTTATTTGTTTCCTGATCCAAGTCGTACTTTTCCAGATATATGGCGAGCCAGCTATATAGTTTCACCCCCATAAAAATATTGTATCCTAAAGAATTAATGACTTTGTGTAATGGAGAAATTATTATAAAGCGATGATGAGGTCGGAGCCGGAGCCGGAGCCGAACAATTTCAAAATGCTGGAGTAAGCGCCAGAGAAAGTTAATATTAAAATGCTGGAGCTGGAGCTGGAGCCAGAGCCGTATCCGGTAAAAAAATTACATGCTCAGCAGCCATGGTTGTAGGAAAGATACTGAATATGTTGGTATTTTGCTAAGTGAGGGACTTATTGGCTAAGAACAAGGTGCGTTCAAAAGTAGTAGAGAATATGTCTATCAAATCTTCATATCGTAAAAAAATGACAGAAAATTAGCTAGAAGAAGGATAAATTGTATTTAGTTTTTATGGACTTACAGTAGGCGTATGAAAATACTAATAAACTCATCTAAAACGTGTATATATAAATATATACAGTATATGGTCCATAATTAATACGAGAATAAAAAAATTATTCAGCCTCTCTTCGATGTTCTTGGAACACGAATTTTAAATTTGGCAACACTGAATTACCTCCCATTTGGAGGATTTCTCTCTCTCTCTCTCTCTCTCTCCTCTCTCTCTCTCTCTTCTCTCTCTCTCTCTCTCTCTCTGTACAAAGAATGCCTCCACCCGAAAGGAGACCCTTCAAATCTTGCCTCCGCTCATTTTCACTCGTGTCTGTTAGGTAAATTTAGATTAGACGTCAGCGAAAACTCTTTCAAAACTGAATGTATTTTTTTTTTTGTACAATTTTTCAGTTTTAATTCAGTTTAAACGTTTTAATTTAAAGGTGAGAAAGAGAGGTAATTTTTCTAGTCTCTCTCTACTCCTCAGAGCTCTATGATTATTTAGGGGGCATTGCCTTTCTTGCCTCCCGCAGAAAACCACTATTTTTTTCTCTGCGCGGTAGTGCCACACGGCTTACATACAGCACAGCAATTTTAGTGTCGCGACACTATAATTGTGAACCACACTGCACGCCCTCTGTCAACCTTATTCCATAGACAATTATTGCAACCTTATTCCATAGCAAGCATAGCAATTGTTGCGGTCATTGCTCGGCTAACGTGTATAATAACTAAGAAATTTATTTACATTTAAATTATGCGGTGCAGTTAGTGCGGTGCGTAGCGGTGCGTAAAATGCGGTTCAAATAAAAAATAAATAGACCGAAATCGACTGTGAGCTCTCATCACTCACAATTTCGAAAAGCTAAACAGCAAATCATAAACATAGTCGGTTCAATTCAAAATTTATTTATTAATTTATTTAGTTATTTATTTATCTTATTTGATATATATATATATATATATATATATATATATATATATATATATATATATATATATATATATATATATATATATATATATATATATATATATATATATATATATATATATATATATATATATATATACCTAAATATATCTTTACATATATATATATATATATATATATATATATATATATATATATATATATATATATATATATATATATATATATATATATATATATATATATATATATATATATATATATTAATTATTTGTTATTGTGTTCATTAGCATATTTCAATTTATTCAATTTATGTATAATTAGGTAAACGTGCTAATATATATATATATATATATATATATATATATATATATATATATATATATATATATATATATATATATATATATCTTCTTCTTATCTTTATATATATATATATATATATCAAAGGATATATATATATATATATATATATATATATATATATATATATATATATATATATATATTATATATATATATATATATATATATATATATATATATATATATATATATAATATATATATATATATATATATATATATATATATATATAACTATATATATATATATATATATATATATATATATATATATATATATATATATATATAATACTTTTACTTTAATAAATACTGTCTTTTAACTGGAAGATCGAGATACACATTGCATATTATTATAAAGCAAAGTCCATTTTTCTTTCTTGCTTTGTAAATTTGTTAATTACATTTTTATAAAATGAAGCTGACTGCATTAATGTATTAAGAAGATACTTTTCAATGGGAAGAAATGCTACATTTGCAAGTTGATCTTGGCCTTGTTTTGATCTTTTTATAGGTTTTAATTTTTCTGAGAGAAGAGGAACTTCGATCTACAGAGGCTGTAGTATTAAGGATAGTGATTATAAGCAATAACAGTTTGTACACTTCTGGTAATGCTCTTTGAAGTTTATTTTCCTTTAGTGTCTTAACCAATTGGGATGAATATTGTCTGCAAATTGTTCATAGGAATACATTGCAATGAACTCATTTTTTAGTCTGACGACATCAAATGTGTCTGAATGAATCTCCTTTAGAATATTAAATGTAGAAGCAGGGAAATTCATATTATGTTCAGTAAACCTCTGAGGATTTAGTAGAGACATAAAGTTCAAATTATTCAAATATATCTTTGCGAGGTGCTTTAAGATTCGGCAATTAGAGGCATGGTCGGCCACTTTGTATTAAGTTCAATTTTTCTTGCAAAGTGCTGAAAATTAAAGGATGCTTCAATAAATTTTCAATAACGCAAAACAAATCATCCATTATAAATATAATCAGTTACTCACACTAAAGGAAACCCATATTATACTCGTATATATATATATATATATATATATATATATATATATATATAAATATATATATACAAATATATTTATATATATATATATATATATATATATATATATATATATATATATATATGTATATATATATATATATATATATATATATATATATATATATATATATATATATATATATATATATATATATATATATATATATATATATATATATATATATATATATATATATATATAATATGATATAATATGGTATATAAAATAGTATAAAGAGATTGCTAAGTAATAAAAAAAAATAATTAAGAATCACACCAAACGTATAATCAGAACAGAACTGATCAGAAAGCGGCAAGCTTACCCTTATATCTTTCCATATAATTAATGAACTTCTGGCAAAATAGCTAGGTTTTTGGCGCGTATTTTTCAGGTAAACAGGTCATTTACGATCGTCAAAGTGACCTTTGCTTGGCTGTTATATATTTCATTTTTACATAGAAAAATCTCGGATTTATAAATTAAGCTTGAAATGAGTTTTATCTAGTTGCATCAGGTTTGAAGTAATATTTTTTAAAATGTCAAATTCAAGTTGAAAAATGAAATTTAATTTGTTAATCTAACGTTATAAATTATTGAAATTAAATTAACAATTATTAAAAATATTTAAAAAAATATGTGCACTCTCAGTTTCACTTAGGGATATATATATATATATATATATATATATATATATATATATATATATATATATATATATATATATATATATATATATATATATATATATATATATATATATATATATATATATATATATATATATATATATATATATATATATATATATATAACAAATAACATATATATATATATATATATCTTTGCTATATATATATATATATTTGAACGCCTCGTGGCGCAGAAGCTGAGTCCCCGACTCTCATACAAAGGACGCTGGTTCAAATCCTCCGGGTAGTAGTTGGGTTTACCTACCTGGGGGCAAAATTAAAACTCGACTGCGAACATGTTGGTGGCGCTGGTTTAGGATAGCCGGCCTTAAAGTTCGATTTCCTGTGGTCCCCCCGTGTTACCCTCTTAATAGGGGATAAAGCACGTTAAAAGGTAGTTTTTATATATATATATATATATATATATATATATATATATATATATATATATATATATATATATATCTTTCTATATATATATATATATATATATATATATATACGAACTGATTATTGCTCTGCCCTTCTGCCGTTAGATGTGGCGGTAGTATCTTATAAGAAATTAGTCTGCCAATAGTCAAGCAGGGTGGCGTTATTTGTGTGATGTTAAC